>JAQHUG010000124.1:1906804-1924148 GCA_028555095.1 Dicrostonyx torquatus
TCTGCCTCTGCCTCCCAAGTGCTGGGATTAAAGGTGTGCGCCACCACCGCCCAGCTGGGATAATAGTTTTATGATGTTCTATCTATCCATTGTTGGCCTTAATCCTTGGGTAAATGGAGTCCCACTCAGGAAGTCCTTTCCTACATCTATAACACAAAAGGTATTGCCCTGATATTATTTAACAGTTTCAGTGTGTTTTACTTTTAGATCTTTGATCCAGTTGGATTTCTGTGTGCGATGCGGATCTAATTTCATTCTGTATGTAGACATCCAGTTTTTTCAGCACCATTTGTCGAAGATGCTTTCTTTTCTCCAGCTAATGTTTCTGGCATTAAATGGCTGAAATTGCATGTACTCATGTTTGGATCTTCTATTAGTCTACATATCTGTGCCAGTACAATATTGCTTTTATTACTATGGCTCAGTAATATATCTTAAGATCTGGAATTGCAGTCCCTCCAGGAATGGCTTTTTTGTTTTGTTTTTGTCTAGTTTTGTTAAGGATTGTGACTCTGTATGAGTTTTAGGTGGCTTTTTCTATTTCTGTGAAGAATGAGATTAGTATTTTGGTGATTTGGGATTGCACTGCATTTGTACGCAACTCTTGGAAAGGTGGTTGTTTTCACAATATTTCTTCTACCATGTATGAGAATGGGGTATCTTTCCATTTCTAGTGTCTTCCTCTACCTCTTTTTTCAGAGGTTTAAGTTTTCATTGTAGAGGTCCATCACTTCCCTGATTAGGGTTATTCCTAGATATTTTATTTTGTTTGATGCTTTTGTGAATGGAGTGTGTCCGTGATCTTGTCTGTATGCTTGTTGGTGGTGTATAGAAAAGCTATTGACTGGGCCGGGCGGTGGTGGCACATGCCTTTAATCCCAGCACTCGGGAGGCAGAGGCAGGAGGATCTTTGTGAGTTCGAGACCAGCCTGGTCTACAAGAGCTAGTTCCAGGACAGGCTCCAAAGCCACAGAGAAACACTGTCTCGAAAAAAAGAAAAGCTATTGACTTGTGCACACTGATTCTGTATCCTGTCACGTTGTTGTATTTGTTTACCAATTCTAGAAGTATAGTGGTAGAAAGGGTTAATGTTAATCTGTCTTTAAATTCAGTAGTAGATTTTTTTATGCAATTGAGTGCACCAGAATTTGGTGTGTATATGTTTAGGACAGTAATATCATCTTGGTTAACTGTTCCCTTGTTAAGAATGAAGTATCTCTCTTCTTCATCTGATTAGTTTTAATTTGAAGTCTGTTCTGTCAGATATTAGGATAGCAATACCTTCTTGCTTCCTGATCCAATTTGATTGAAGAACTATTGTCTTTCCTTTTACTTTGAGGTCATGCCTATCTTTAAAGCTAAGATATGTTTCTTGTAGGCACGCAACAGATGGATTTTGTTTCTTGATCCATTCAGTAAGCCTGTGTCTTTTGATTGGAGAATTGATGCCACTGATATTTAATGTTATTGAAATATGTGTGTTAATTGTGGTTATGGTGGTGTTGATTTTTGGTGTTGTTGTTTCTGTTCTTGGTAGTAGCTTTTATTATAATAATTATGGCTTCATATTTTTTTCACAGTCTCTTTGCTGTGCTCATTCCTCTTTTCAGCCCAAAATACTGCTTCTTTTATTTTCTTTGGGTTTAGTTTGTTGGATATAAAATGTTTAAGGTATTCATGTCTTGGAAATTTTTTCTTTCTCTTTCATTCATGCTAGATAGGTTTTGCTGGCTATATTAGTCTGGGATGGTCATCACAGTCTTTGGGACTTGTAACACATCGCTCCATGCTCTTCTGGCTTTCAAGGTTTCCATTGAGAAATCAGCTGTTACCCTTGAAGGTTTTCCTTTATATGTGACTTACATTTTTTTCTCTTACAGCTTTTAATACACTTTCTTTGCTCTGTATACTTAACTTAGTGTATGCCAATATACTTGATATGCCAATGTGGACTTTCTTTCCTGGTTTTGTCTATTCAGTGTTCTATGTGCTTGCTTGTATCTGTATGGGTTTATCTTTCCTTAGTTTGGGGGAAATTTCTTTATGATTTTTGTTAATGATCTGGTCATTGCCATTGACTTGGAATTTTTAAGGTTTTGGTTTCCCCCCCCCCATGGGGATTGCACAGTTCCTGTTATGTTCTTTCTGTATGTGCTTAATTTTTTCATATTCTTTGCTTATTTGGTCTAGATACTATATTTTTTTTTTGGTTTTTTTGAGACAGGGTTTCTCTGTAGCTTTGGAGCTTCTCCTGGAACTAGCTCTTGGAGACCAGGTTGGCCTCGAACTCACAGAGATCCGCCTGCCTCTGCCTCCCAAGTGCTGGGATTAAAGGTGTGCGCCACCACCGCCAGATAGATAGTTACTATATCTTACAGTCCTGACATTTTTGTTGTTTTGTTTTTTGAGACAGGGTTTCTCTGTGTAACAGTCCTGGCTGTCCTGGAACTCACTTTGTAGAGTTCAGGCTGACCTTGAACTCATAGAGATCTGACTACCTCTGCCCCCAAGTGCTGGAATTAAGGACGTGTGCCACCACAGTCCAGCCTGACATTCTGTCTTAATTCATTTTAATTGTAAGGCTTTCCCTTGGAGTTTTCTCATTGAGTTATTGGGTTTTTCAGTTCCATCTCCATTATGGCTTGTTTCCCCTTCAATGTTTCTGCCTCCTTTACTGAATTTCATATTCAAGGCCCGGATTGTCTTTATCATATCCGTCATCCTTATGTTTGTTTTCCTTTGCATATTTCATGCCTTCAGAGTCAGTATCATGTACATAATGCTTAAGTCACTGTCAAGTTCTGCGGCCCGCTGGAGATGCTGTCCCATACCCTTGAGCCATAGCTGGTATCTGCCTACATGGATGTCTGTGTGAGGATGTTAGGTCCCCTGGAACTGGAGTTACAGACAGTTTGAACTGCCATGTGGGTGCTGGGATTAAACAGTCAGCACAGTTAAATTAACCACTGAAAGCGCAGTCAGCACTCTTAACCACTAAGCTATCTCTCCAGCCCCCTTTAATCACTTGTTTTGAGTTAGAAAAAAATAATTCTAATAAATGACGGGGACTGGAAAGGTAGCTCAGATAGTACAGTGCTTGTCACATAAGCGTGAGGATCCTCTGAAACCATAAGCCCAGCTAAGTGTTTCCTCCTTTCGAGTTGTAAGTATTTTGGTGAGAGCACTGCAGAAGTAACGCAGTCTCCTGTGTGTTCTGACTTCAGGGAGAGGTCCCAAAGCTACCAGCACAATGTGTGATCATCTTTCAAAGTATCCATTAGTCACAGTTAGGAAGGAATTTTGTAAATTAAGCAGAGAATCTTACTAACCATTATAAATAACAAAACATGAAACTTGTATTTCCCAGCTTTGTTTTTCTGGACTTATTTTACGGCATTTCCGGTGAAAACCCAGGGGGGATAATCAAGAGTGTTTGAAAGAGTTGCAGGCCGTTAGGCAGGCAGAGCTTTCACTCTGAGTGTCAAGACCAAGAAGGATTCTGAGCAGATCTATGGGCGCCTATGAGTGTATTCGTACCTTTTCTGTTGCTATGACCAAATACCAGGCAAGAAGTGAGAGGAAGGGCTTATCTTGGCTCACATTTGAGGGTTCAGTCCATCCTGGCAGGGAGGCTCCTCGCCATGGTATATGAGAACAAGTTCATCCCACATTTCAGGGAGTCAGGAAACAAAGAAAGGGAAATACGGTGCTCAGCTGGATTGCTCCTCCCCCTCTTTTTACCCAGGCTGGGACTCTGGCAGTGGTAGGTTGCCATCCACACTCAGGACAGGCACCTCCCCTTTGAATAGTCTTCTCTGGAAGGGACACACCAAACAGTATACTGCATTAATGTCCTGGTTGTTTCTTCCAATCAAACTGACAACTGGAATTCACCACCGTAAGTGTTGATGAATGAGTGAACTTAGAGTGAACTTACCAAATACCTGAAACTAAAAAAGTGGCAAATCTTGGGTCTGGAGAGAGAGCTCAATGGTTAAGATCACATACAGCCCTGGCAGGGGATTCAGGTTCAGTTCTTAGCACCTATGTTGGGTGACTCACAATGGCCTGTAATTCCAGCTCTAGGGGATCCAACACTCTCTTCTGGCCTCCATGGGCATCTGTATGCACATGTACTTATGTACATACATTCACATAAATAAAAAGATTAAAAGAGCTGGGTGTGGCACCATATATATATATATATTTTTATTTTTCAAAACAGGGTTTTTTTTTTTTTTTTTGGTTTTTCGAGACAGGGTCTCTCTGTGGCTTCGGAGACTAACTCTTGTAGACCAGGTTGGTCTCGAACTCACAAAGATTCGCCTGCCTCTGCCTCCCGAGTGCTGGGATTAAAGGCGTGTGCCACTACCGCCCGGCGGCACCATATATCTTTAACCCTAGCACTCAGGAGGCAGAGGCAGGTTGATGGCTATGAGATCACCCAACCTGGTCTACATAGTAAAGTCAAATCCAGGAGCAACCTAGTGAAACCCTTCCTCAATAAAGTAAAACGGTTCTTAGTGGCTGAGGCAGTAACAGTACTAGAGGATCGCTCCGCTAGGACAGCTCCGCTGGTAAGGTGCTTTCCATGCAAGCTTCAAGACCCGAGTCTCCAGCACTCATGTATAAAAGACAGCAAAGCAGTGCATATCTGCAATCCCAGTGCTAGGGAGGCACAGACTAGAGGGTCCCTGAGGGTCCCAGCTTAGCCAGATCAAGTCTCAGGTGTAGGGTAAAAGGGCCCGTCAAAGAAACATCCCCTGACCTTGAAACCAGAGATCCCCCCCCCTCAAAAATAAACAACACACATTTTGCCCCGGAAACCAGAGCCAGTGAAATAAACACACCTGAAGGGAGAGCCAAAGAAACAAACTCTGCCCTTGACCAACTCAGCACGAAAATCAACCAATCCCTGAGCCAACAGACTAAACCTGACCTTGAGAAGAAAGAGGGGAGGGAGCCCAAGAGAGGAGCCACCCACCAAAAGCCAAAATTGCTGTGTTACTTAGGGATCAGGCTAGGGGAAGGGAAGCAGAAAGCCAGTTCCTGAGAGGGAGAGGTTTAGGATAGGGGGCAGGGAGAGAAATGCTTGGAGGAGCCACGGGTGCTGAGTGACTCTGGGAGAATTGGCCAGGGAACGTTTAGAGGCAAAGAAGCGGATGCTACTTCCATGGTACATTAAGGGGTAGGATTGTTCCATCCAAGGCTGGCAGGGGTGTTGGACTAGAGCCAGGCCTCGTGCATGCTGAGCAAACATCCCACCACTGATCTACATTTCTAGCTTCAGAGTTTTGAAAGTGAATGGTGAAGCAAGAAGCCGCGCTACAGGCAGATCGTCACAAATCTTCACTTTGCAAATGAGGAAAGTAACTTGAGTGAGGATAGCTATCTTGGCCAAGGCGACACAACAAAGTCCAGGAATTCCAGTGTTCATCACATAAAGTCAAGCATTTAATCTGCTGCACCATTAAGGTTCATCTGACTTTGCTGTGTGATTACATAAATCCATTTGTAACTCCTACATGGTCTCCATGGAAACGAGGAGGTTAGGAGTATCTTCTTTTTTTAACATTGACAGTCTGAAGGACAGATTCATAAACCCAAGAAAACAAATCTTCATACAACCACTGGGGGCCAGATCAGAGAAAGGAAAGACCACCAGAGATTGTATTTGGTTACTGGTTACCTATAGAAGTGCCAAGAGTCACCAAACCCATGCTTTATCTGTGTGATGTCTCTCCGTCAGCACATAGCTAGTTATTCACTGCAGTAATACTGTGGGTTAGTTTCCGTCACAGGGGTGGCCCAAAGTCAGGTAAGGAGAACATATTTGGGTTCTATATTTGTATTCCTGTACTCGAGCTGGACTGTCAGGTATCTGAAAATATCTGGCAAAAGCTTGAAATAAGTTTCTGACAATATATTTTCACATCTATGGTTTAGAAATTTCCCTAGATTGTTTCTTCCTGTTTGATTTAACTTCTGTTAAACTAATCTTTGGGGAAAGGTTTGCCATGTGCTGGATTGTACCTACTCAGATTCAAACTCTAAAGTGTCTCTTTTTATTTTTTGATTTTGGAGGGCACTTCCTTGAGCATAATAAAAATGCCGTCACAGGGAAGCTTTGAGAACCATCACGGAAACATGTCCAAGCACTAATGCAAGGCTTCTGGCAGTCTGACAGGCTCTTGGAAGAGAAGATGGCTGCCCAGCTGACATGACAGATGAGCAAGTACCCAGAGAATGGCCCTAAATTGCCAACACCCCACAGTACATTTCTTTAGGGTTCTTCATTCAGTAAATATTGGCAGCATTTTCTGTGTGCAGTGGGCAGGCTATGCTGGGGGAAGGTCAGAGGCATCCTTTGCCTTTTCAGTGAGTGGAATTCAGCCACAGGCTTCCTCCAGCAGCCCAGCCTGAAGTAGTTGGAGGAGACTGACCTGGATGTGTCTGTCCTGGCGTTGCAATGACAATACTTGATGGCAGTAGACCAGAGTCCTAGGTCCCCCTTGACTATGCCTTCTCTTCTTTGCCTCTTGACAAATGGATGAGGCCTGATTCCACCACTCAGAATCTACTCTATTCACAGAAGCCCCCCTTCCAACACAGTGGAGCCCCTTCCAGTTCATCCCCACTGCAGCAGGGCTTTGTAAGTGTTAGAAGGCTGCCCATATCTTGCCCATGCCCTCTGAGGACTCCTCTCTCCCTCTCTCCCTTCACCACATTAGACAAGGTCTATGCCTTAAGTAACTGGACCCCAGCTCCACCTGGCCCTTGTGCAGACAACACATGTTTTATCTCTCCCCTTGAAGTCCTGGCCACAGACATGGTACGACTGTCACTGCTGTGTAATGCTGTGGGTTCATCCTATGCCAGCATGCAAAGGATCACATCCCAGCATACACAAAAACTAAGAATCAGTGGGGAGGGTGGTGGAGAAGCAGCTTAGGCAGGCTCTCAGCTCATTTCCACATACTCATCACATAGGGATGCTAACATCACTCACATGATCAGAACATTAAGACTTATAGCTATGAGGTTTTATTCATTGTTTCAGGATGCTTCTGGAGTGTTCTGTTAAAGCCATATCTGGTAGAATTTTTTCTTTTTTTTCAGTAGAATTTGTCTTTCATTTGACAGTTAAATGCAGTAACAGTGGTGCTGCTGGTTGCCGGCCTGCATGTCTGTGAGGAGAGGAACCAGTGAGCATCTCCCAAATATCCACTATGGCTGGACATTGCAAGGAGAAAGAAAATGGAACATGCCGCTAACTCCAATGATAGACTAAGAAAGCAACACTTGATGCAGAAGAAAAACCTGACACATTCCTTTCCATAAAAAGGTTTGTTAGTATAAAGGGCCTGCTGACCTTGTGCTAGAGGGCCTGATATTCCCATATGAGATCTAATATGCGTTATATATAAGGGATGATTTCTATTTCTGATTATTTCTTGTAATTGAATAAGTAGCAAAGTTCATTCTGAAAAATCTGGAATAAGTTTAGCAGCTTCAATATGCAAAACAACTTCTGCAAATTCAGAGTTAGTAACTATGTTAAGAGGTTCTGGAAATTCTAATAATACCACGGAGAATAGCATATTAATTTTGACTTTTGAACAGAATCATTAAAGGCTTTGAGTCACGTTAGTTAAATTTCCTGACTTATAACCTGCCTTTCCTGATTTATTTGCATCAGTATAGAATGTAAGGGCTCCAGAAATTGGTGTTCCTCATACAATGCGAGGGAGGATCTAATTAGTACTTTTTATAAACTAAAATCTCTTGCTTTTGCAATATTTGTTGCTAATCTCTCCAAAGAAATTATTGCAAGCTCTTTGCTAATGTTCATTTTCTGCCCATAATGAGGCAATTCCAGCATTACTTAAAAACTACCATCATTTCTGTTGGGTCTATTCCTATTAATTGACAAAGTCTTAACCAGAATCAATTTAGAAACCTTTCTTTCCTATAGTGGTCTTTAATTTTTATGTTGTTTGTGTGATGAAACTATCTTTCTGTGATATGATCTTCTCTCTGCATAAGAATTCCTGTAGGAGAATTATGAAAGGGAGTACGATTAAGATACAATCAAGTGATCCACATGGGCATCTTGTAATGTCTCTTCTACCAGAGCCAATTCTCTCAGCCTCAGCAGACAATTTTCTGGGACTATTTAAGTCTTTATCACCTTATAAGGTTTAAAATAAATTACTTAGTTCTTGAGTTGTCAATACAATTGTGGGTCATAGCTAGATAATATCCCTCAGCAAATTTGAAAACCATTAAGAGTTTGCAACTGATCTCTTATCTGTAGTTTCTGTGGTTGAATTTTCTGTAAACTTATCTTATACCCTAGGTAATTAATAGAATCCTCTCTTTGTATTTTTTTTTGGAGAAATTTGTAATCCCCAACAAGCAAAATTTTCTTTACCTCTTCAAACATTTTTCCTAAGGTATCTGAGTCTGAAACAGCTACTAAGATATCATGCACATATTGCTAAATTATAGATTGAGGAAATTGTTTATGAATTATTTCCAATGACTGTTGTACAAAATATTTACACAAGGTGGAGCTGTTTTAACATTCTTTGTGGAAGAATTTTCTACTAATACCTTTCAACAGGCTGGGAATTATTATAAGTAGGTAGTATGAAAGCAAATTTTTCTCTATCCTGTTCTTGAAAAGGTATAGTAAAAAAGAAATCTTTCAAATAAATCACTATAATAGCCCATCCTTTGGGTAATAAGGAAAGCAAGGGAATTCCAGACTGTAAAAAGTCCACTGTTTGAATCACCTTATTATGGCACTTAAATATATTAACATTCTCCATTTTCCAGATTTCTTTTTAATGACAAATATAGGAGAATTTCAAGGACTGTTTGATTCTTCAGTATATTGAGCATTTAGCTGTGCCTGTACCAGGTGTTCTAATGCCTGTAGTTTTTCTGATGTCAAAGGCCCTTGTTCTAACCAGACAGGTTGGTCAGGCAATGGTTTTAAAGGTAAGGCTGCTGGTACCTTTGAAAGATCTGCAGCTGTTGTGCCCTGCTTATGTACAACCTGAACAGTCAGAGACTCTTCTTTATGGTGCCTCTCAATCTTTTTCTTGAAGCATAGTTCGCCAATGTTTTTTTCTGAGATTAGAGGAATATTGCTATAATAAATCATGTCCCGGGCTGGAGAGATGGCTCAGAGGTTAAGAGCATTGCCTGCTCTTCCAAAGGTCCTGAGTTCAATTCCCGGCAACCACGTGGTGGCTCACAACCATCTGTAATGGGGTCTGGCGCCCTCTTCTGGTATGTGGGCATACCCACATACAGAATATTGTATACATAATAAATAAATAAATATTTAAAAAAAATAAAATAAATCATGTCCCAGCAAATGTATTGCTATGTTAGCTACATATGACTGTAATTTTCCTCTCTGTCCTTCTGGCACTATACATTCTACCCACCTTATGCTTTGTTTTCCTTGAAATAAAATTTGAATTTTTATAGAAGTTGAATGTTTACCTCCTGAAGAGGCCAATCTGGATGCCAAATTTTGGTGAAATTATTGTTACAGCCACACCTGTGTCTACTAAACCTTCAATCACAATGTCATTATTTCTATGTTTAGTTTTGGTCTTTGGAGGCAGAGGCAGGCGGATCTTTGTGAGTTCGAGACCAGCCTGGTCTACAAGAGCTAGTTCCAGGACAGGCTCCAAAGCCACAGAGAAACTCTGTCTCGAAAAAACAAAAAAAAAAAAAAAAAAAAAGAAGTTTGCCAAAATACTTACTTATGGTCTCTCCTGAAATTTTTGTTTTATCTAATGAAGCTGTTATGTCATCTAGAGCAGTGTGGCTTTTAACAATGGGTATTAAATCTTTTAATTGCTCTATGAAGGGGTTTCCCCAGTGTTAACAGGGAATGATTGAACCAAATGTGACACTGGAACCCACAAGAGGAATTTGACAGTGGCAAAGGGTTACCTTGTCTATTACTTGTTGATCTGTAGTCATTAGTCTGATGCCAGCCTTTGACATACCTTCTGCATTTTCCAGAAGTCTGTGGCCTTCTATTTGTATTCTCTCTGTAAAATAAAAAATATTGTTCCTAGGACACCTTGCGTACAATTCCTTTTCAGATGACCTGGTTTACCACAATTAAAATATCTAACCTTTACATTTCTCTTAAAATTTTTAGAAATCATTTTTCCTATCCAAGTATCATTATAAGTATAAAATCTAACATCCGTTGTATTTCTAATTCATTCTTCTATTCATGCTGATTTTGCCTTTGAAGACTTAATCATCCTTTTGCATTCTGAATTAACATTTTCAAAAGCCAAAGGTTCAATTAATATTTTTCTAGCTTCTGGATCTGATATCATTCTATTTACAGCTGAAGTCAATCTTTGTAAAAGATTCAGGGACGTTCAGGGAAGCTAGAACACTCTTTCAGAAGCAGATGGAAGCAGACACAGAGATCCACAACTAATCACTGGGCCGAGCTCCCAGAGTACAATCGAAGTGAGGGAGGAGTGATGATATGAACCAAGGGATCAAGACCATGATGGCAAAAGCCACAGAATCAGCTGACCTGAGCGAGTGGGAAATAGCTGACTCTGGACTAACAGCTGGGGAACCTGCATAGGATTGAACTAGGCCCCATGAATACAGCTGACAATGGGGCCACTGGCAGTGAGACCAGGATCTAATTCTAATGCATGAACTGACTTTGTGTAGTGTGTTTCCTATGGAGAGATACCTTGCTCAGCCTAGGTACGGGGCTGGGGGAGGGCCTCAATGAGGTGATGGGCAGACTTAGTTGACTTCCTGGGGAGGTCTTACCCTCTTTGAGGAGTGGAAAGGGAGTAGGGTAGGGGAAAGGTGAGGGGAGTGGGAGAAGAGGAGCAAGGGGGAACAGGGATTGGTATTTGAAAAATAAAAAAATAAGTAAACAAAATTAATTAATTATAGAAATAATTGACATCTGCTTCACAAAAAGTGAATACATACCATATGAAACTACTGCTTCCTTAAATCTCATCAACTCTAACATTTCTACAGGATCCCAATTAACTTCTCAATAGGCTTGGGGGTGCATATTATCTGATGGTCATTCTTGAATGATAACTGGATAAATTAAGGTTAGTTTTCTAATAACCTCGGGCCATTCCTCTTCAGTTTCATAATGCAATGGTGTGGCAATTTTTGCTCTAACATCCCCTGTCTATGTGAATATTTTTCTTAGTTTTATTAGTAGGGCTTTCTAAGGATTGTATCTTAGTCAATTTTTAGTATTTTGAATGAATATCAAACCACCTTTTAAAAGGGTAAAACATGAATTACCAAACTGATCATGATTATATTTGACATTATGCCAAACCCAGCTAATGCTAAGTTGATTATCTCCTCATTTAATGTTTTCATTTGTAAACCATCCATTGTGAAACCATACAGAGACCTAACTCACTGCATCATAATATCATTCCCCATTCTTAATGTGTGGAAAAAACATTCCTTTAAACTCATTCCTTCCTCAAAAATTCCTAGGTGTCCCACCAGCTCTGCTGACAACAACAATGAAGTGTGAGACTGGCTGTCTTTGTGCCACAAGGCTGTGCAGAGGTCATGGGAGGGGCACAAGGGTCATGAGAGTATACGGGGGTGGCTGCAGTAAAAGCCTGAGCAGGTGTCATGGTGGCTGACCTGGCATGGCAGCAGCCCAAGGAGGGGGTCCAGGGGAAGCCTGAAACCCATGGGAAGAGCTGTTGGTTCAAGTTTAGTGTTAGAACATTTGCCAGGCACTGATGAGCAAAGCCAGGCACCATCACCAGCTCACACCCAAAAGTCAGTGTAAAGAAGAGCTGTTTCTCTAGATCACACCCGAAAGTCAGTGTAAAGAAAAGCTGTTTCTCTAGATCACACCCGAAAGTCAGTGTAAAGAGGAAGCTGTTTCTCTAGATCACACCCAAAAGCCAGTGTAAAGAACTGTTTCTCTAGATCACACCCGAAAGTCAGTGTAAAGAACTGTTTCTCTAGATCACACCCGAAAGCCAGTGTAAAGAAGAGCTGTTTCTCTAGATCACACCCCATATCTGGAAGCAAAACCCCGGAGCTATTCCACCACCGAGTCAAAGCTGGGAGGGACAGGAGCCCACCAATTCTCTTTCAGTCTGTGGAGAGGGCGGCATGGAGCCTGGGAACTGCAGGAAGTACGGTCTTTAAGTCTAGTGATCCAGTGGTCAGGAAGAGGTGGGATAGTGGTGTCTTTGGCATCATTAAGGCCCTGTGAATTTGAGGTTCCTAAACCACACCTTGTCTGCGCCCATAAGATCTGTTACATATTCTAGTCAATGATAGTAAATCTTAAGCCCTTCAGGCCGTGGTGGCACACACCTCTCATTCCAGCACCCTGGAGGCAGAGGCAGGTGGAGCTCTGAATTCAAAGCCAGCATGGTCTACACAGTAAGTTCCAGCCCAACCACAGATAAGTAGTGAGACCCAATCCCAAACAAACAAGTAAACAGTCTTTGAGTCTTTCTTATTCTTGGAGGAGAATAATTCTTGGTGGCTCAGAACGAGTTAATGCCCATTGGTTATTCTTGGAGGGAAGTGTATATGGTTTCTCAGAACGAGTTAGTGCACCTTAGAAAGGAGTAGGGACACTTTTACTACCGGCAAACCTGAGGTGCTGGGAAGCTCACTAGTTAGTTCTAGTGGATGAACCACCCTCACCTCTCCCCAGACCAATTTTGATGGTATCCTGACTAACACCTAATCAGGGCCCATGGGGATAAGGGAGTGCCACGTGTGTCTCTTAAGCCCTCAGAGTGCTGGCTGTAATAGGTATTTAGTTCAGTCTGGTTAAGGAAAACAAATAGGACTCAGTCATTATTAAAAGAAAGTCTTCGTTTCTGTCACTACTTCACGTACGGCCTCGCTTGTGTTGGTTCCCGTGAAACCCTGGGCAGATCCTGAGGATGTAGGGGGTGGATGGAGACAGGAGGCTCTTTGCTCTGAGGAGCTCACACATTCCTTGGGAACTCACACAATGCCTTATGGAGAGATCACTACAGGATGAGGATACAGAGGAAATGCCATAGGAACCGAGGAGGGAACGCCATGGCCTTTCTTCTTGTAGAAATGTTTGTCTGTTTTACAGGGGTAAAAGGAGGATTCCAGTTAAAAACTGGGGACATCCTAAGTGGAGGGGATGATGGACACGAAGATAGCCTGGTCAAAGAACAGTGAGTGTGGGTGGAACAGTAGAGACCTGGAGCAGGGGAGGGGCTCACATGGCAAGCCAGGAAGTGTCCTTTATCCTGTTGACTGGGAGACATCAAAGAACAAGCTGTTCACTCCATGGCAGCCAGGAGCACAACAGAGAAAGGCCTGGGTCCCAGCCTCTCCATCGGGGAGGCTCCCCCAGTGACCCACCTCCTCCAGCTAGATCCCCCCTCAAGTTTTCACAGAGGCCACAGCTGCAGATCAGGAGCTTTGGAGGACACTCCAATTCAAACCAAAGGAAATGTTCTCCGGTACCTAGAACTCCAGAAAAGGGACGAATAATCTTTAGGTGCTGTATCAGAAACTGCTGTGGATCTTCCTTCTTCTTCCTCTTCCTCTTCTCCTTTCCCTTCCTTAAATAGAATCTTCAGTTTTGAGCTGACCATGCAGTGATGGGCGTGTTTCCCAGCCTCTACTGCAGTCCAGTGCCTGTGTTACTGTGCTCTTATGGCCTACAGATGGCATATAAGCTTTCTGGGTGTTTTCTTAAAGGGTGGGGCATGTCCCTTCTTGCTAACATCATCCTTACAGTTGGAAGAAGACAGTGGAAGCAGCCATCTAAAGAGATGGCGTCATCTCAGACAAATATATCTTACATAGATACAAAAATATCAGCACTGTGGAAGGTCCTTGTCACCGTGAAGCTACCACTTATGCTCTATGCTGCTCATCTTCTGCCCTATAGGTGACAGCAAATACACTTCTGCCTTATACAAACCTTCTTATTTTATTGCCCAACCCAATCCTACTCCACAGTGAGAAAATATGAAACTCAGAAAGGAAGCGGGAGGCTCAGGATTACACTATGGCCTGGTTGTACAAGTCCCCACACGCTCTCATGTATGAACTTTTGGTCCCACTGATTTGGGAAGTTGTGGGATCTTTGGCAGGCCTGGCTGTTTGGAGGAAAAGGATCAGGCCATGAGGTCTGTAGCTTTATCGTCTTCCCGTCTCTACTCTTCATGTTCTGTCTCCACTCTTCTTGTACCATTTCCACTCTCCGTGTCCGTCTCCACTCTTCTTGTACCGTCTTCATTCTCCGTGTCCCGTTCTCCACTCTCTGTGTCCCGTCTCCACTCTCCGTGTCCGTCTCCACTCTCCGTGTCCGTCTTCACTCTCCGTGTCCCATATCCACTCTTCTTGTACCGTCTCCACTCTCCGTGTCTGTCTCCACTCTTCTTGTACCGTCTCCACTCTCCGTGTCCGGTCTCCACTCTTCATGTCCGTCTCCACTCTTCGTGTGCCATCTCCATTCTCCGTGTCCGTCTCCACTCTTTGTGTGCTGTTCCCACTCTTTCTTCCCCAAGATTCGAGAAGTTTCAGATTCCAGCCCCAAACTCCCGCTTCCATGGAGCTATCGGCAGCTCGCCTTTCCTGCCATGGTGGACTGTATCCTTTCCAACTGTCACCAAGTCACCTTTGCTCCCATAAATTGCTACTTTTCTGGTCCAAGTGACAAGAGATGTAAGGAACGCAGCTGTCCAGTAATTTTCAGACTCCAGTGATGGCAAACGCAGTGACTTAACTTCTTTTTTATTAAAAAAAAAAGATTTATTTATTATGTATACAGTGTTCTGTCTGTATGTATGCTTGCTGGTCAGAAGAGGGCACCAGATCTCATTATAGATGGCTGTGAGCCACCATGTGGTTGCTGGGAATTGAACTCAGGACCTCTGGAAGAGCAGTCAGTGCTCTTAACCTCTGAGCCATTTCTTCATCCCTGACTTAACTTCTAAGAATCAAAACATCCTGGGTTACAGTTCTTTAAGCATGAGGGCCAGGGACCTGCTAGTCTTGAAACTCCATAGGAAATTGAGAGGGGCCTCATCTCCGCTGTGCAGCCCTCTTTGAGCATGGTGTCTTGGGACATGGCCCACATGCTGCTCTTGGCAGTCAGCCACGCAGCGCAGGGCAAAGAATGAACCTACTCATGAGGGCAGGCAAGCCACACGTGTGTGATAAATTCCAAGTAGAAATAAACATTAATAAAAGTTAAAGCATTATAGGAACTACTGGGAAATTCTTTAGTTTTGTAACAGCAGACACATTGGAAATTTAGGACCCCAGAACTTCAGAGAAGGCTGGGACACTGAGAAAATGTAGATATGATATGATATGGTATGATACGTTCTCATGTATATAGCCTCACATTGTCATGCATATGCATACTCACACACGTATGTATGTATGTATGTTTGTATGTATGTATGTATGTATGATGATCTGAACTATATGGATACATCCCAGGAAACCTTAGCTGATCTTGATTGCCAATTTGACTAGATTGAGAAATAATTGGCAAATATGCCTGTGGGCCTGTCTGTGAGGCATAGCCAGGGATAGTCATAAGGGCTCTGACCAAAACAGTGGATTGACTGCTTGATGGATTCACAACATGGTGACATTATTAGAAAATGGAAAACGGTAGTGGGGGAGCCTACCCAGAGAAAGAGGGTCTCTGGGTGTGTGTCATTGGGGCTCTTTCCCATGCTGGTCCCTTCTCTCATTTCTCTCCTCTGCCTTCCAACAGCAGCAGTGGGAGCCCCTGTGTCTCCCCACACCTGCACCTGGAAGAGTGTGAGCACTGTTAATCTTTCTTCTTCTGGGTTGTTTGTGTCAAGTGTTTGTCACAGTGATGAGTAGAGTCAGTAGCAGAATTCCTCAGGTGAGCATCCCCTCATCAAACGCTCCCGTGACCAGTCTACCTCCAGCCAACACAGAGGAAGCAAGACAGGGAAGCTAGGGTGGGAAGGACCCAGCCTCTTGCTGCTTGTGGGTGAGTCTTATTTTTGTACATTTTACCCAGACATGTGACCTGTGGTTATATTGCCAGAGTACCCATGGACCTGGGCTAGCAAGAGCTGCAGTTTCAGCCCCATGAGATTTAAGGCATTGAGAAGAGATATGAAGGAGTTTGATCAATTGAAAGGGTGGACAGACAGTCTCCCCATTAGGATTTTCACACAGACCTGCTTCAGTGGCTTCCCAGAGTCAGTCTAAGGATGGGAGGGTCCAGCAAATATATTTGTGACAATAGTTCCTTCAAACATCCATCACCTATGATGTTATTGCCGGATATTGAACCTGAATTTGGACCCACTTTCAGGGCTGACTCAAACATTACTCCTCACCCTCTGGAGGAGGGACAGATCTGCAGACTCCAGTCCCTACCCACCCACAGAGCATGACATCCATGTTCATCACTAACAGCTAAATGAGCAAAAGAGCTGTAGGGGCGAAGGCGTCACAGGTGCTAGGAAGGCTCCACAACGGCAATGCATATTCCAATCTTGACTTTCATTTCACTTGCTTGTTTGCAAATCTCCCTACGGAGCCCAGGCTAAGCTCAAATATCTGGTGATCCAGAGTGCTGGCCTTACAGGTGTGTGCCACCATGCTGGGCCACTTGATATTTGAAGTAACTATGGAAAATCCATTCTGACATGAATGAGATAATGGGATTTTGAATGCTAACTAGATATCCAATGTTATTAATATTCTTATTTTGAGATAGGGTCTCAGCTAGCCCAAGCTGGACTCGTACCCACTATGTAGCCGAGGATAACCTTGAACTATTGATCTTCCTTCCATTACTTCCCAAGTGCTAGGATTGCAGGTGTCTACTGCCATGCCCAGGCAACACAGTACTGGGAATCAAACCCATCCTTCAGAAATACGTGTTAGAAAAAGTACCGAACTGTCTGCCCAAAGCCATTGATCTGCTCCTGATTAATTTCAATTTTACAGAATTACAAAAATATGTAATCATAGTGTATATTCTCTTGTATGTATAAAAGTGTTTGTGTGTGTGTGTGTGTATGTGTGTGTGTGATGGGGAACCTCCTTCAGCCAATGGCCTTTGAGAAGCTGGACCAGGTTGGGTGTGCTTTGGGTACCAAAAGGTGTGGCCTGCTCTCTAGTGCACTCTCTCTCCCTCTCTCCCTGTTCTCACATTGGATGCTGGATTCCATTCCTGTTCCCTGTCATGATCTGAGTCCCCCCCTTAAATTTAAAAAAAAAAAACAACTTTAGTATACCCTATTTGGAACTAATGTAGCATTAC
>JAQHUG010000124.1:1944787-1958447 GCA_028555095.1 Dicrostonyx torquatus
TGGTGTAAACTATTAATTGCAGCACTCTGGAGGCAGAGGCAGGCTTACTCCACTAGTTCAAGGCAAGTCTACTCTACATAGAAAATTCCAGGATGGTGGTGTCTCTGTGTAGAACTAACTGACCTGAAACTCGCTCTGTAGACTGGGCTGGTCTTGAACTTACAGAGATCTACCTGCTTCTGTCTCCTCAGTGCAGAGATTAAACATGTGTGCCACTACTACCTAACTAATTTTTCCTTTATTTTTTATTATTAATGGCTAATCTCAATTCACTTCAATTTAATGAATTTTCTATCTTTTATTCAGTTATCTAAACCCAGTTCCAGCAGTTGATATTTTAATGTTTATTTTGAGGGAACCAAATTCAAATCAAAAGCAGCATGTAAGTGTCCAAATTTAAGAGAAAAATGACACAGTTTTCTAATGTCTCAGTGGCTTACAAGATGGTTGGGCAGAGATCCTTGTCACACACATAAAGATGAAAAGAGAAAAACAAAAAAACTTCACGTTTGCTTTGCTATGTCCCTCTGAGTGTGTGTGTGCACACATAAACACAGAAACAAAAATAATGTTTTTTTTTCCCTTCAACTGTGACTTCATGACACATGCTGCCAAGCCTGATAATCTGAGTTCAATCACCAGGACCCATATGGGGGAACGAGGGATCTGTCCCCTCAAGCTGTCCTTTGGCCTTCACATGCCACATCCCCGTGGCATGCATGTGTCCCAACACGTACATAAACACACCCACCCTAAATCAATGTGTATGGTTAGTAAAAAGAGCCGGCATTAAGAGGCTGTTGGGATTCCCACCAGGAGAGTGGGAGTGAGGCTGTGGGTGATTCCAGTCTTGGCTCACACTGCCTGCCTGCTCCCTAATTGTGGTAAACAGCTCTTTAGATGTTTGTCATGCGCTGCCTCTTCTGTGAAGAAAACTTCTTCTACCCCCCTCTTCCCATTTTCCCATTGGCCGACACTGTTAGCTGTGGGGCAAGAGAGAAAGACAGGGAAGCTGGGGGTGGGGCCCAGGAGGGAAGGGAATGGTCATCCAGGACAGTCCTGTCATTCAGGACTGAGGATGAAGCCTCTCCCAGCAGAGAAACCCCAGCATAACTAGCTCCCGCCACAGAGGCCCCCACTGGCAATAATATCCCTCACATGTACAGATATTTAACGCTAGTTTAAGGCCTGGAAGTACATGGGCTTGGGTCGGGTCTCATTCCCAGCCCGAGATGTTTCAGGAGAATCTCAAACAAAACTGTCTACAGCCAAGACAACCCACCTCCCTGGACCCTGGCAGGCTAGACGTTATGGACTGTAAGCTTACCAAGTGCCCCTCAGGAACCACCAGTGTCTACCATGACTTCCATCCCCACCCAGGTCCTTGGCTGTTCCATTGTAAGGACCACGCTCTCGATTGTGTTTTCCTCTGGGCTTCTCCTCACTCTCCTGCTCAAAGTTTGTGCTCATTCCTTTAATAAGGCTTCCAACTAAGTGCTTTTCTGAGCCCTTTTTAGCACCAAAAGTTGACCCTAGTTCAGTCTGATTCGAGGTCCTTAGGGTGTCTCTTCCAGCTGTGAGCGTGACAGTGAGGAGGTGTCTCCTTTACTTGGAACCTAGATCCAAATGTGGGCAGTCTCTCCCCACCGCACCACACCCCACCCCACCCCATCTCTCTCTCAGCAGGTTTTAACTACATAGTGCAGGCTGGCTTTGAACTCCTGACCCTCTAACCCAAGCCCCCAAGCTCTGGGATCATGAATGTGTACCACCACACCAACCTAATATTTTTGTGTTTTGTTTAAAATATTTTTTTCTAACTCTAGAACCAATACTTTCTGAGTAATAAGTGGGATGATTAAGGTAATGCCATACTGCTCTGACTCCATTTTGTGTTTGCTTAGGCACTTCTCAACCATCTGCCCCTCCTCCCTCTAACGTCACATCCGCCTTGGCAACACAGTTGAGATTTCCACGGATTGACCATAATGCAGATGTATTAACCAAAACTGACGTGTTATGTCTAAAATAACAATTGTGCTCTGCCAGGAAAGAGCATTTAAAGGCTCTCTGACCTGCCTCTAACATTAATGTAAATTATGGCCTTTGTGGTTTTGGTCTTTTTGTTTTTTGTTTTTCGAGACAGGGTTTCTCTGTGGCTTTGGAGCCTGTCCTGGAACTAGCTCTTGTAGACCAGGCTGGTCTCGAACTCACAGAGATCCGCCTGCCTCTGCCTCCCGAGTGCTGGGATTAAAGGCGTGCACCACCACCGCCCGGCTTTGTGGTTTTGGTCTTTAAAAACTCTACACCCCTGACCTAAGGCACCAAGAGACTTTTCAGAGGCACAGCACACTCTTGGTCTGGCCATCAGGGAAGGGGACCTAAAGATGCCGATTGGCTTAATCAGTGTATTTGACAATAGCTACCTTGAGTGATCATTACAATAAGCATTCGTGTCCTGTTGCCTGTGAACACTTGGTTGGCAAAGAGAAAAGAAACCTATTGCTTTTAGGAACCAAATAGTTCTGAATTCCGTGAGCGCATCCTTTCTTTGACTCCCCCAGAGAGGTTTCCTGACTTTCTTTCATGTCTCTCATGGAGGACATTGGTTATGAGCGCCCTTTCCTTCCGATTCGCCAGGCATTGTTCTCTGTGGTTAAGGAGGCCGGACTTAGCACGCCAGAAAGTCAACATTCTCAGAAGATCGAGAACGGTTCTGTTATTTGAGCTCGACGCGACAAGAAAGCTAAACTGTCTGTGTTTCTCACCATGAATTCTAAGTATTTTGAGAGTTTCCTCATATGAATACCAGGAAAGGAATGTTGAGGGGCTGGAGAGATTGTTCAGTGGTTATGAGCGCTGGCCGCTCTTCCAGAGGGCCTGAGTTCAGACCCCAGCACGCACCTTGGGTAGCTCACTACTGCCTGAAGCTCCCGGCGACCAACCGCCCTCTTGGTCCCTGGGGGTCTGTACTAATGTGGACGAAGTGACACACGCTGCATGCGCCGCTTTGCTGCTGCTGTGGTAAAGCACTGTGACCAAGACAGTTTGCAGAGAGACTGTTTAGGCTTCTGGAGGCTTAGCGTCCACGACGCTGGGGACAGCCTCTAGACCCACGGTTGCTTTCCCTCCGTTTGTGTCCTCTACATGGGTATTATTTACTGAAGTATGAGCATCCGACCAGTGACCACACCTCTGAAGAAAACAGACTCCCTCTCCCCCAGCAGCCATTAGTAGCTGTTAGAGCTAGGACTGGGGCCTCCCGGCTCTCCCACCCCTCCATACTGGAATGCTGACTGGCTCATTCTTACACAGGTCCTGTTTGTGCAGGTTAGCCCAACTGCTGTGATTCCGTGAACACAACTGCCATGTCCGAGTCCAGAGCCTGTGCCACAGCCTCCTCCCCATCCTCCAGGGGCATCCCCCCCCCCCTATTCTGTGATGTTCCTTGAGGAAAGTGGCACGCGGAACAGATGCTCCACTTGGGGCTGAACACCTAACAGTCACTCATTCCGACCAGGTATTCATCTCTGCATTATCCATGGCCACTATGGACAGAAGCTTCACTGGCCAAGGCTGAAAACAGCGCTAGTTGCCCCGAGGTCTTCCAGCTTTGTTTGTTTACCAGGTTCATGGTACCAGGCATGGATTTCATATTGTAGAGCAGACAAAATCCAATTAGCGAGCAGTCAGTTTGGGCTGCGGAGATGGCTCAGTGATTAAGAGTGCTTCCTGCTTGTTTTCACCCTCTCTTGGCCTCTATGGGTGCACATACATGGCTCACGCGGCACACACACACATGCCCACACACGTGTTTGCAGACACAACTATTTTTAGAATGATTTTTTTTAAAGCTGTAGGTACTATAGCATTCACACACAGGGTAAGACATTGATGTCTCTTCCTCCCCAGCATCCTGCAGAGTGCTTTCCAGTCCTATATCAGCTACCCAGCAAGGAGGGAGTTTCCCGCTCCATTCCTGTGGCCTGGAACCACAGGGCCTTGTGTCTGCAGCAAGAACTCTTACCATCTAGTTTTGGTGGGCAACCAAGAGGAATGGCAATTGCCCATGTTCTTATGAGCTCTCCCTGGCTGGCAACTCTTAGGGAGGTATCTCCTGCCTGGCACTGGGGTTTTTGTTGAAAACTCATGGCTTCTGGGAGCAGAATTCAAATTCAAATTTCCTTTGAAATTTTTTTATTTTTAAATCATCTTACAAAGTAGTTTGTTTCCAAAAGCCTTTTGATAGCCTTGGTTTTAGTTAGCCCTCTCCTTTAGGCCCTAGTCACCTCTACTTCATATCACACGTGCTCTGGTCCACCCTTCCCTTCCCCCACCCTTCTCCATCCCCCTCTCATGGGCCCTTTCTAACTTCCTGACACACCTTTACAGATACTCCAAATTAAGCATACAAATCTAAAACATTTCCGCCAACAACCACACATAAGAAAACGTGGCATTTGTCTTGTCGATCCTGTGATACCGAATGTAGCAAAATGTTTTCCAGTTTCTTCCATTTATCTTCAAATTTCATAATTTTACTTCATAGCTAAATAAAAGCTCATGGCGTGTGTTTCTCCACCGTATATGGCTGATTGGGCTTCCTAGCCATTGGGAGTAAACTAGCAGCAATAGCTGTGAACAAAGTTCTGTAGTAGGGTGGAGAATCCTTCGAGGACATGACCGAGAGTGGTGCACCCAGGTCGTGGAGAAAGAAGTTCTACTTTTAACTTTTTAAGAATTTCTGCTCTGATTGCCATAGTGACCATGCTGAATAGTCTTATGTCAGCTTGACACAGACAAGAATCATGTGGGAAGAGGAAATACCCTCACTAGGTTGGCCTGTGGTGCATTTTCTTAATTTATAATTTAGGTGGATGGCTCAGGGATATATAAAAAGCAGGCTAAGCAAGCTTTGAGTGGAGGAGTCGGTCAGCAGTGTCCCTCCTTGGCCTCTGCTTCAGGTCCTGCCTCAAGTTCCTGCTCTGACCGCCCTCAGGGATGGAGTGGGACCCGAGAGTCATAAGATGAAACAACCCTTTTTCTTCTCAGATTGTTTCTGTTCATGGTGTTTATTAGAGAAGTAGAAACCCTAACTGAGACAGTTACATGTCCAATTCACACATCCACCCACAGTGGATAAGGGTACCCTTGCTCCCACATCATCACCAGCATTTCTGGTCATTTGAGTTCCAGGACGGTCAGGGCTATGGAGAGAGATCCTGTCTCAAACAGAACAAAACAAAGATGACACTGAGTTGATCTACCTTCAGGTTGTGCACCAGGCTTCCCGCTTTCACGAGCTGTCACCTCTGCTTGGGAGAGCTTTGGAGATGCAGTTGTCTTCGGGTTGTTTCTTCTCATAAGTAGCCCTTCATCCTCATTCCAGTAAACTCCTGGGTTCATCATTTTGGACTTCGGTGAACCACTGGTGTCCTATCTAAGGTAAGTAGACACAATTTACATTACCTAGGGTTAGTGTCACTCAACTGCATAGAAAACAGAAGAGAGGACCAGGTGGTCCTCCTCTGTGACTACTCGGCCTGATCTTTTGAGGCATATAATGTCTGCCATATTAGCCACGTGTTGTTTGAGTTCCCTGAGCAGCTGACTGTGGAAGAGGGATCGACCCCTGCTCCCGCCTCTACACACAACATGTTTGTTTCAAAATGTCCTCCAAGTACCCTTGTCTGGGGATAATCAGGCTTCCCCAACTCTGTGACAGGGAGGACACCATGTCCTGAAACAAGCTAGAAGGTGAACTAACTCCAACGGCTATATCATTTATCCCGTGGTATAAAAGTGCCTGCCGCGGGCAAAGGAAGCTGGAAATTTAGCAATAGAACGGTCAAGTGGAAGGCTAGCTGACCGTCCCAGCTTCCCCCCCCCCCCGCAGTCTCTGTGGAACCTGTGGGTTTGATAACGCCATCTCTATCTGTTACCGCTTCTTCTTTCATTCAGAAGCTCACCAAGGGGACTCCCCTCTGTCTAGGGTTTTATGGGGGAACTCTAGCTATCTACCTTAAAGGGGCTTCCACAGTAGGATTCTGAGGGATGGTTTGGGAGTACACAGTTTGACGATGTGTTTCACCCTCCTCTGCACAAGTTGAAGCATACTTGGCACTGTTATTGGAACCAAGGACCTGTGGCTAGACAGGTGACAGTCAGGTCATAGGCTCTAGGGGAGGGCTCTGCTGTTCCTCTGCTGAACGGACACAGTATCAAACCAACTCCTAATGACTCATTCTGACACCTGTATTAGTGCGTCTCTCAATCCTCATCAGAGCAGCTTATCTTTGCTGGAGACGGCGATTGGCACAGAGAGACTGCGGGCCAGGCGTGGCAGACATGCCTTTAGTTCAAGCCCTCTTTGAGACTGAGGCCGCCCTGCTTTGCGGAGGGCATTCCTGGCCAGCCAAAGCAACATAGTGAAATCTTTTCACACACAAAAAAAAACAACCAACCAACAAGCAAAAACAAGACAACAGTCACAGAAGAAAAGAGACCAGGAATGCTCAGCTCTAAATGGGGTACCCCCCTCCCTTGGACTTAGGGATCACTCTGGAAAAGGAGGTAGAAAGAGTGTAAGAACCAGAGGTGGTGGATAACTCTAAAATAACAGGGTTTTCCAGGCAAGTAAATATGTGTGCAAATATGAACACATGGCTGTGTTCACGCCAGACAAAAATCCCAAGTGGAGAGGTAAGTCAGGCACAAAGCCCCACTCCTAACCGAGGAGCTCTGGCAATTGATAAGTACTGGGAGATAGAGATGGTCTTCTTTTGTTTTTGAGACAGGATTTCTCTGTGTATCCTTAGCTGTCCTGGAACTCACTCTGTAGACCAGATTGGTTTCGAACTTGCAGAGATCCACCTGCCTCTGCCTTCTGAGTGCTGGGATCAAAGGTGTGTGCCACCAGCACCTGGCTCAGGGACAGTCACCACAAATAAGCTGACCACACTCCAGAAGATTACCACATATCCAAGAGAGTATGGGAAGCATAGATTGGACTTGATGGGCAGGTGGACATAACACAAAGTTTAGTAGATAGGGAAGGGTGGATCTGGGAGGAATCGGGGGTGTGAATATGATCAAAATATAGTGTAGGAACTTTTCAAAGAATTAATACATTAGAAAAACAAATATCAATTCTTCTGATCTATGAGCATGAGATCTCTCTTTTTCATTTTTTCTTTTTCAAGACAGGATTTCTCTGTGTAATAGGCCTGGCGGTCCTGGAACTAACTATGTAGACCAGGCTGGCCTCAAACTCACAGAGATCCGCCTACCTCTGCCTCCCAAGTGCTGGGATTAAAGGTGTGCATCACCAGCATCTGGCCTGCCTGGCTTTTTTGAGACAAGATTTATCTGTGTAGCTTTGGAGACTGTTCTGGAAGGCATGCACCACCACCACCCAGCGAGATGTCTTTCTCAAATTTTTTCTTTCTTCAGTGTTTTAAAGACCCTTTACACATAAAAGACTAACATTTCTGGCTGGGTGTGGTACCCCATGCTTTTAGTCCTAGCATTTGGAAGGCAGAGTTGAACTTGATAAATTCAAGGCCAGCCTGTGCTACATAGACCCCTATCTCAAAGCAATTAAAAAGTCTTTTATTTCCTTAGGTTTATTCCAAGTTGGGATTTTTTTCTTTTATTTTTTTTTGTTTTGTTTTATCTTTTGAAGCTATTACAAATGGGGTGGTTCCCCTGATCTGTTTTTCAGTATGTTGTCGGAGTGTACAGCAGGGCACTGATTTTTATGCCACACCCACTCCTGGGAACGCCCCCAAAGATCTCAGAGTCAGTGCATCGTGTGCCACATTCTTGCACATCAGTGACCACTGCAGCACCGTTCACAGTAGCCAGGCTGTGGAACCCACAGGTATCCCGCAACAGAGGAAAGGATAGCGAAAACGTGGTCCACCTGGAGATCATCATTTGAATGAATGACGTCCATCTCAGGAACACAAATATGGCGTTTGTTCTATCCTGTGTAGTTCCTAGACATTACACAGGTATATAAAAATCCGTGTGTATAAGACATGGAAGTGGAAACAAAACTGTCCAGGGGACACGGGGCACGAATGGAGGAAGAGGGGCGAGACACGGGTCGAGAAGCGGGGCTACGCTCACCGTACAATGCACACCGGCATGAAGATGATCTTATGTGAGGCAGCGCCGTGCACAACAAATATTTACAATGACAAAAATCATTTTTCTATTAATCTGACTTCTGCCCTCTTTGCGCTCCTCCCTTTCTCTTCTCAATCTTTCAAGAATTTTCTCTTTCTTTGACATCTTAATTCTACTCTAAAGTGTCCTGTGGCACCCAGACACATGGCATACACTTTGGAGACTGAGGGAGGGATGGAGGTCCCAAGCTTGAGCCAGCCTGGACGAAAGCACCTGTCACCAAACGTGACAGCATGATCTTTTTGGTTTTGCTTTTGTGTTTTTAGTTTTTTGTTTTTGATTTTGTTTTTGTTTTTCAAGACAGAGTTTTTCTGCGTAACTGATCTGGAAGTCCTGTAATTGGCTCTGTAGACCAGGCTGGCCTCAAACTCAGAGATCCTCCTGCCTCTGCCTCCCGAGTGCTGGGACTAACGGCCTCTGCCACCATACCTGGCCTGACAGCATGATGTTGATCTACAGGACCCACAGAGGGGAAGGAGCAAACCAACACCCACGGGTTGTTCTCTGAGCTCCACACATTTACAGTGGTGTTCGACCCATGCATAACCTAATAAATAAATTAGATCGGGGACGCGATCCAATCCTGGTGCCGATTGCTCCTTGTTTCTTCTACAAGCCCCTTTGATCTCTCACCTTTTTTATAACTACAGAAAATTTTCTTCAAAATTTCCTCTTTGCTTTAAGTTTTCTACTCTCCCTAGGGGTCATGCATGGAGATGGATGGGCATCAAGGTGAACCAAGACACAGACGCACTGACCCTACCCACCTCACATGAAAGTAGAGAATGGCATTGCGTCTTCCAAGGCATGCGACCCAAGGCAGCTGGCAGTGCTGTGAGCCTCCCCAGGGGAGGAAATAACAGGACAACTAATCCTCACCTCAAGCACAGCCATCACGTGCACAGCCCTGCATCTGGTTTGACACACTGTTCAGTATTGCTGGGGGCAAGTCGGTAGTGAGCTATGCACCGCCTGGTACTGTTTGTGCAGGCTTCTTCCCCCGTGGGTACCAAGACATCCCTTCTGCCCTGAGTAGCTTTCCCAAGCTTTCTCTAGCCAGAGTCTCCTGACCTGTTCTATTTCAAGCAGTCCTTCCCCTCTTGTTTTCTGTGCACATTATTCTGGTTAACAGTGTGCTGGCTGTTGCGCTAGGTTCTCTGGTCTGACTGATGTAAGAGCAGGTATTCTTAAACAGGAGAAAGGGGATCAGGGCCCATTGTGATGGTACATGCTTTTAATTCTGGTACTGGGCGTGGGGACAGAGGCAGATCTCTGTGAATTTAAGGCTAGCTTGGTCTACATGGCAAGACCAAGGCCAGCTAGAGTTACAGAGAGAGACACTCTGTCTCAAACACAAACAAACAAAAATCCAAACAACAATAACAACACACACACAAACAAGCAAGCAAAAAAGAAGTGTGCAGAACTGGATCCAGGTGTGGCTCTCAAGACAGATGTGGGCTCCTTTCCTTGGTCTACAGGGCAGGAAGACTTGTCCTTCTGGCTGGTGTACCCCACCAGTGAGACAAACCATTTTAGACTGCTCCTGTTGCTGGCCTCTAGGGGGCGCGCTAGCCCCATCCCGTGCCTACACTTGACTGTGGGGCTGAAGGGATGTAGCCGCCTCGGCATGCGGCAGCTTCTACGGTAGAAGGCTGTATGGCTAAGACCTGTTCTTATTCAACGGAGTAAATGCAGGCTCAGTTTAAGTAATTGGCCTAAAGTCACACAGCTAGAGGGAATTAGCCATCTGGTAGCTAGAGTACCAAGTGGCTTTAGTAACGGGCTAAGCAAGGAGAGGCAGCCAGGGCAGCCACTACAGGGCCACCTAAGGGGCCAGACACAAACCAGGCAACAGTGCTTCAAAAGACCTAGAAGAAAATACCTTTTTAATATTTTAATGTGTTTCGTGAACCTACAGCCTCAAACGTGCTAAACCCACACTTCACACTGTGCTGCATCTCCAACTCTCGAGAAAGTTTGAATCAGTTCCCTGGTTAGAAAAACAGTAAACGTTTCAGGTGATGGATATGCTAGTACTGTGGTCTGGCTGGTACAGGCTGTATCCAGCTATCATGACCATCACACCAGCTCAGAGAAAAGCGGCTTGCCACCTGCCTGGAGCACCTAGGTTGGACCCCTGGAATCCACAGGGTGGAAGGAGAGGAGGATTCCCATACATTGTCCTCCGACCTCTACGCACGCACTGGTACAGGCACACTACATTGATACAACAACAAAAAATATATAACTTTAAAGAACCACACCACACTCCCATTATTGTTCAATTATTTATCAATTAATAATAAATGTTAAAAATGCCAGTAACAGAGGCAGGCAGATCTCTGTGAGTTCGAGACCAGCCTGGTCTACAAGAGCTAGTTCTAGGACAGGCTCCAAAGCTACAGAGAAACCCTGTCTCGAAAAACAAAAAAAACAAAACAAAAAAAAATGCCAGTAACATTGCCAACATGTGTCTTAGGTGCTGTCCTGTTGCTATGAGGAGACACCGTGATGAAGGCAGTTTATAAAAGAAAGCATTTAATTGGGGAATGGCAGACAGAGAGCTAGTCCATGAGCAGTCATCATGGCGGAGAGGTTGGCAGCAGAGAGACATGGCACTGAGGCTGTACCTGAGAGCTCACATCCATCCACGAGTTTCAGGCAGAGGAAGAACAAGACTAGGACTGCCCTGGGTTTTTTTGTTTGTTTGTTTGTTTGTTTGTTTGTTTTAACCAAAAGCCCACTCCCAGTGACACACTTCCTCCAAGGCCATGCCTCTTCATTCTTCCCAAACAGTTCCACTCACCTCTACCCATACATCCCACCAACACTTCAGAGTCAAGCTCACACTGTGCTGTGGAAAGGCAGACCTGCCCCCACGCTGCCACCAGGCCACAAGGCCCAGGAGAGTGGCCCTCAGGAGACCGTCAGGGAAAGGTGATCAGAATCAGTCTCAACAGAGGCCACGCTCACACAGAGCACACCAATGCTTTTTGGAATCTATGTGGTTTTGTGGCAGGTTTTGTTGGTGGTGAACTTTTGTTTTGTAAGGTGAGGCAAGGACACTGAAATGAGGTCTCATTAAGTAGCCTGAGCTGTCCTCAAACTTGTGGCGATCCTCCTGCCTCATCTTCTCAAGTGCTAAGATGTTATAGGCATGAGTCACCACATCCTGCTGTGTGTGTTAGCTCTCCTGAGGGAGGCTAAGGCTTGGGTCCTCTGTACAGGTCCCCTGTCCAGCTCTGTGGCCGAGGTCCTGAGCCTCTGTGCGGTAAGATAAAGAACGCACGCTATGCTGTCTCTTGTGTCGCAAACTAACATCATTAGTTCTACAGCCTGGAAATGCCTTTATTATCTCTCTTGTCAGCAAGAAAGTTCACAGGCATGATGATGTCCTTGTGCACAAAGACTGTCTGGAGTCTTCTGGAGAAACGCCCCAGGGCCAGGATGGCCTTTGAGCTCCTGTTTTGTAGGTTAATGGACAGAAATGGGTTTCCTGCTTCTGAGGCTTTCCCAGGGCCTGCTCTCTTCTGATAGCTTTGTGGGAAGACGTCACCACCAAAGGTTTGGTGAATATTAGTGTCATCAAGTCTCAGGGACTCTTGAAAGGTGCTTGGAGGTAAAATTGTGGAAAAGCAAAATGTCTGAGAAGAGTTCCCAGGCCTTGGTCCAACTGGCTCAAGCCAGTCCTCAACTCCGAAGGAGATATCTGTGTCCTCATCACAGTTCCTACCTAAGCTTCCTTCCCCAAACTAGGCATCCTGAGTTCCCAGGTACAGCTACTTGCAGGAGCAGAGGTCACAGCATCAGCAAATGAAACAGTCAGGGGCTGCCACCGCGGTCCCCAAGCTCTGTGCCTGTGGACAAATCCCCGACCCCTGCCGCTGTGGTCCCCAAGCTCTGTCTGTACACGTGGGCAAATCCCCGAACTCCTGCCACTGTGGCCCCAAGCTCTGAGCCTGTGGACAAATCTCTGACCCCTGCCACCGCGGTCCCCAAGCTCTGTGCCTGTGGACAAATCCCCGACCCCTGCCACCACGGTCCCCAAGCTCTGTGCATGTGGGCAAATCCCAGAACTCCTGCCACTGTGGCCCCAAGCTCTGTGCATGTGGGCAAATCCCCAACCCCTGAGCATTGTTTTCCTAATTGGGAAAATGAGGCCAGAAATATGAACGTCCAAGATTCCTCAGGGGATGTAAATGGGAAGATATAGGACACCAGCGTGTGGAGGGTGATAAATAAATGCTGGGTTGTTCTTTTGTAAAAAGTGCTACTTCCCAAGAGGCACTTACACTTTTGTAGACCGAGTCCAGTTTAAGGAGAGATCTCATCAAAGCTGGGTGGGGAGAATGCTTGCAAGTGCAGTTTGCCTTCCTATGACTGTTGCTTGTAGCCAGTGGGCAGCTGACAATGGGAAAAAAACTTTTTTTTTTTTGATGGGGAGATCATGCTATGTAGAGTTTGTGTTCTCGTGCCTCAGCCTCCCGAGGGCTGGACTTCCTCCTGTGTGCACCATCACCAGTGGGGAAGGAGGCTGATACCAGAAGAACTCTCGGAATGTTTCAAGTGCTGCCTGATGGAGGACTAACACCACATTCTGAGTCTCTCTGGCTCCTTTGATTCTGGAGACATTCAAGACGGATGTTGAAATCCCATGTCAAGGGTGAAATGACTTGTCAGGAAGTAGCTTCGCCCTGGGGGATGGAGTCTTTGGAATCCAAGCTCTGGGCTCTTTCACCATGCCTCAAGGCACACAGGCACCTTCACTGGACTGTGGGTCCATCCTGACCTAACTTTTGCCATCTTGAGTGTCACTGTTATAAATGCCCCCGTCATCCTGGACAATGCTTTTTCTTAAATGAGTCTATTGTAAGTAGATATAACCACTGGAGTGGACATGTGGAGTTGTGAGCCAGGAATGTACCAGACTCTTGACTTTTTGATATTAGGTCATGGTAAACCAGGGTGTGTGGCTTGGATGAGTCATGTCTGTGCATTTTATATGACCTTTTTAAAACCAATGCTCAGAGACTCATCTTTCTCGCGGCCTCTGAGGACCATACTTCTATCAATGATTCCATTAATAAATTGCACTTTGGACAGAATTGAATCTGTCCACCTCTTTCTTTATGTATGTGAGTAGAAAGGGGTCTAAACATGTATGCATTATGATTAGTAATTAGAAACTGGAGGTCAAACCCGGGTATCTTTCCTCAGGAGTTCTTCACCTTATTTTTTTGAGACAGGATCTCTCCCTGGGGCCTGGGTTCCCTGCTTAGGCTAGGCTGGCCAAGGAAGGGGGCTCCCCCTGTCTCCCCCTCTCCAACTCTGAGATAATAAGCACAAGCCACCACACCCCAATTGCTGCCTGAGTTGAGGATTAAATTCAGGTCTTTGTGCTCCCATAGGAGGCTTTATAGACTGTTATCTTCCCATCTCCTTCCTTCCCTTCCTTTCTTTCTCT
>JAQHUG010000124.1:1983283-1995682 GCA_028555095.1 Dicrostonyx torquatus
TGATGATGTTAAAACAACAACAGAAAGACACATAGTGAAATGTCAACCTTCCTTGTACGTTCATACCATCTGTTACAGATCCAGGAAGGTTCAGTGTTTCTTTCTTGTGGCAGCCTAACAAACCCTTCACTTTCTACTCTATCTGCAAGAAGGGCCCCTTTCGTTCAGGCTTTTTGTAATAGCCAGAAACCCTTCCCAACCATGACTTCACAAAACACATCCAACTGTCTTGCAGTAACTGGATGGGTTCAGTTCAAAAGGTAGATGCCCTCAGTGAGAAGCCATGTAGTCAGCTGGGTGTGGCAATGAACACCTGGAATCCCCACATGGATGCAAGAGGCTCAGGAATTCTGTGTCATCCTTGGCTGTGTAGAGAGTTTGAAACCAGCCCAGGTTACATGAGACTCTGTCTCAACCAACCAAACAACCAATATAATAAAAGCAGCTGTTGGCTTATCTGATGCTCAAAGGCTCAAGGAACTGCTCTAGAAAAAGAGCATGCTGTCTGGAATTTGCTGTGGATCAAGGGTCCATACGCTAGGCAAAGGGTTAGGGTTCCCCACTTCCCACCCCTTTGTTTGGGTCCTGATAGTTTTGTGTCCCTTATGCCCAGAAGAAGGGGACAAACTGAAAGAGCAGTTTGCCTGAATGCGCCCACATCCAGGTGCTAACTGCTTGGCATTCTACATTTCCTTTAAGCTATGAACCTTTGGTTCTGTTGTGGAGAAGCCGGGGCGAGCAAGGGTTGGGGACAACAGGATCTAACATGGATGTGAGGTGTGAGGCTTAAGGAAGGAAGGGTGCCCACTACCAGAGGGGAAGAGGGACAAAATGTGGGGGAGAGGCAGGCCTTGCTATGAGGGGCCGGGGGTCCCTAAGGGCACAGCCCCAGCCCAAACAGTCTTACTCTAATACAGCCTGTTCTGTGTCACCTTGTCTTCAGCCCCCAAGGTAGGACACGTGGGAGCGCTGGCTCCCCAGGCTGAAAGGCAAGCCCCTTACTCCCAAGGATAGGAATCTCTACCACGGTGTGAGTATTCCCTGCAGATCTAAGAGACTGGTATCTACTCTTGTTTACCCCAGCCCAAGTCAGGATGGTTACCTGCCCCAACCCACGGCCAGCAAAATCACCACAGAAAAACATTGTTTTGGGTCTTTGTTATACTGTTTGCAGTTTGCTTTAAAATAAACTGATGGAGAAGATGGGAGTTTGTTTTGATAATAATAGGGGTTATGTGTGGTCCAGTCAACAGAAGGTGAGGCAGGTGTGGTGAGTGTTCCTGTTGGTCCTTTCCTCAGTTTCCTTAGCTGGCAGACCTCCTTCACCTAGTTGGGGGGCACTTGTGTGTGCAAGTACTCTCTACCTTAGGTTTTGAGGCAGGGTTTCTCACTGAACTTGGAGCTCACTAATTCAGCTAGTCTGGCTGACCCACAAGCCTCAGAGACCCTCCTATCCTCCCAGCCCATTCCAGCTCCAGGGTTAAAGATGAATGTGGCCTTTTTTTACTGCTGGAGATCTGCACTCAGATTCTCATGTTGGCATGGCTCATACTTTGCCAAACTGAGCCATCTCCCAGCATCCTCCCTCCTTGACCTGTGAGTATTTAATCCTTTTTCTGGACTTACCGGATTTTTGTAGGCTATGGTTCTTGGCGGAGGGCGTTGAAAGACCAGTGGGCTTAGGTCATCACAGTCAGCTTGTTCGGTTTCTGTATATCCTATGCTGTGCTCTGTTGACGGCACTAATGTTGTGTCTGAAGAAGGTTGACAAAATGTTCTGCCCTCCTAGGATGGCACTCCACTGAGGTAAGCAAACACAAAGAAACGTCGGCAAGCAACAGGTGAGCGGCACGGGATCAGAGCGTACTCCGTGTACTGGGCAATCTTCTGTGATCGTTTGAGGGATGAGGGTTTACTCTGGCTCACGGCTAAAGAAGGGATACTTACTGTCCATCATCGCAGGGAAGGCATGGCGGAGGAACCTGAGGCCATGCTGTGCTCAGTGTCAGAGTACCGTTGTTTGGCTCACAGTCTCATTTTTATTCATTTCAGGACCCAGCCCGCACAGTGGTGCCCATCTATATTTAAGGAGGCTTTTCTATGCCTAGATAAAATTTTCTGGAAGACACTCTCACAGACATTCCCAGAGGTGTGGTTCCGCAGTGACTCCAAATCCAGTCAGTTTGAAAACAGCGGTTAGACCACCATGAAAGATAACTTCCTCAGGGAAAACTAGGTGGGGGAAGTGGACAGAGGATATCAGAGGACATGGGTTCTGTGGACATCATTGGCTAGAGTGCCTTGCTAGACACCTGGCATTCAGACAAAGACCCGAAGCCTGTACAGAAGTGAACTCAGCTGTCTAGTGACAGAGGAAATCAATGCAAGCGTTGCTTTCTCTGTTCCCTGTAGTGGCAGAGCGAGCACCCATGGCGCAATAGGAGAGGAGGAGCAGGAGATGAGACCAGAGAAGCCAGACCCTCACAGGAGCAACAGCCACCTCAGCACCAGCCTGTGCTCAAGGTGTCATTCATCATTCAAGGGAAACAGGGCTCCTGCGGGTATCAGTGATTCTGGTGCTGCAGCAAGAGATGAACACTTTTGTCCTACTGGGAAGCAAGGATGCTGTCAGAGCCCTGGACTGTATCCAAAAGCCCCAAGTTAGGAGCCAATGGAAAGAGACTCCCTCTGTTCAAAGATGGAATAATTTGAGCATCTGCAATGGACTGAATTAAATCAAATATGTTAAAAAATCCATGAGTTTATAATTATATTGGGGGAAAAACCATCTCATAGGTCACCTTTACAGGTTGCTAGGGAACCAACTCATTTCTCTGAAAACTAGCTTAAAAAGGGAAAGAAACAAGCATTTGTCTTTCCTATATGAGCGGTATTTTGGGGTAGCTAAACTGTTGTTGAGGGAAAGGCCTCCTTTTAGAAACAGTTCAGCTAGCAGATGAAGGAGGAATGTGGGGAGGACCAGGAGGCCACGATTCTGCCACTGTCATCTCAGTGGATAGGAGAGCTGTCAATAGCAGGCAAAATCACTACAGGCTGATGGTGGCTCTGTGCTGGCTGGACCAGGCTGGCAAGACCTGAACCCTCTGACCAACCTTAACATTGCAAAGGCAAGACAGACAAATACCACGTGTCTCTGAGGGGCTGCACCTGAAGGTCAGCCCACTCCCACCTGTGAAGTACTACCAGGAAAATCAAACCCAACAGATCAAGGTCCTAGACCAATTGGACATTTCAGGCAATCCTGGGCTTAAGGAAATGTGTTGAATGACATCATAGGGGTGCAATCAGCCGAATCTAGAATGCGAAAGCTCAACAAGGCAAATGACCCAGTTTCTCCAACAAATAAATTGGAAAGGGAAAGAAAAGAAGGCAGGGAAGCGTGTGATGAAGAGAGACCTAGGGGACACGATTAGCCACCCACAGTGTGTGGCTCATGTGTGGATAATAATATAAGCAAACTAAAACAATATACAGGATAAGGGAGATGGCGCAGTCACAAGCATGGCTTACACACACAGAGGCCTGAATTCTACCGCCAGCACCCACAGAAAGAGTAGAGTGCAGCCGTGTGCAGCTGTAAGTCCAGCACTGGAAAGGAGGAGACAGCCTGAGGGTGTGGTGGTCGGCTACTCATGTCAATCATCAAGCTGCAGGCTCAGGAAAAGACCCCGTCTCAAAAATAAATGTCTTAGTTAAGGTTCGATGGCTGTGAGGAGACACCATGACCATGGCGACTCTTACAAAGCAAAACATTTCTTTGTGGTGGCTTGCTTGCGGTTTCAGAGGCTTACTCCAATATCATCATGGCGGGGAGCCTGGTGGTGTGCAGCAGACACTGGCTACATCTGTATGAGAAGACAATAGGAAGCCAACTGTGACACTGGGCGTAGCTTCAGCATAGGAGCATTCAAAGCCCGCCCTCACAGTGACACTGTTCTTCCAACAAGGCCACACCCTCTCTAACAAAGCCACACCTCCTAATAGTGTCACTCCCTATGAGCTTATGGGGGGCAATTACATTCCAACTACCACACTAAGGTACATAGCATTGTTGTCTTCAGCAACAGAGACACTTGACATTGACGCCCCCACAGACAGGCATGCATGCACACATGCATGCATGCACACGAAAGAACTGGGAACATTTTGTGCCTTGATGGGAGTGAGTTTGTAGTCTTAAGGAAGTTTTAGGCATGGTAATGAGATTGTGGTTATATTTCCAATGGAGTCCTTGTTTTAGATACATTTTACAATATGTGTGAAGGAAACGAAACAATGTAGGGTGCCCATCTCCAAATGGTCCAACTGAGTCAACAGGGGACGGAGGGGAAAGGACTGGGAGGAATGGGAGAAGCCCGGTTTCCATGGCTGAGGTTAAATACTGAGGTTAATGACAGCCAGAAACATTATTTTCTATTTTGTATGTATTATACATGTTACATTATGTAAAGTTAGAAAAAAGAAACAGCAGCCGTGGAAGGAGCCAACCACACACTGGACTCAGTGAGAAAGCTGTCCTATGAGAAGTCACATTAATGGTCCCTATCTTCCAGCTTCATGGTTTAACAGGTAGGTCATCTTTCAGCACCACTTTTCTCTGGGAAGCTACTAACTGAAGGTTGACCCTACAAGAACAGTGTCTGGAAAGGTAGTTCTTCTTTCCACAGTCACACAGCTGAAACGCTGGGATTTGCCTTGGAATGTGATTTGTTGAAATGTAGACAGACTCTCCAGGTCTCTCGGCAATGACCAAGTGGACCTGGGGAGGCGCTACACACACATAGTGGACCCACCCCAATAGGGAACCCACAATAGGGAGCCCACAACAGACCGAGGTAAGGATATCACCTAAGTCCGGCTGTGCTGAGTTTTAGGGGGGTAACTTACAGAAGCATACGTGAGGGGTAAACTACAAAATCAGAAACGACCCAAGACAGCTGCAGCGCCAAAGTCCATCTCTGCACGCTGCGAACCTGGAGCACACGGCGCCGCCTGCAGGCCGCTCAGCAAGTGCTAGAGTGTCCCTTCCAAGCGTTAAGTTCCTTCAACCTCTCGCCGCGGGCAGCTGGTCTGGTGTCTTCTTTGCAGTTTGACTTGTCTGAGAGTGACTCTCAGTAGCTTTATTGCTTACTTTGGGAGGGAGGGGCCTAGTGAATCTGTCAGTTTCAGGGACTTCCTGAAGCTCTGTTGAGTCTCTCTCTCCATACTTAGAGAGCTTCCCTGCAGTAGGGGACATTTTAATCACAGAGGCAACTGTTAGATAAGGCTGAAGCTGTGAGACAGACATACAGGGCTTCTGTATCATTCTTCTCCTCCCTTTCCTAGTTCTTCCTGATGGATGCTCTCCCCACCAGCCTCCCCCCGCCCCCGCCCCAGGAGCGGCTACTTGCACAGACAGGTAAGCTATGCACCATACAACTCCAGAGGACTGTAGGATTTGTGTGGGATACCAACACCTAACAGGAGTCCAGTTTTTGGTGCCATCTCTGTGTTTGGACCCCTCTGTCTTCATCAAGGTGAGACCCCGGGGTTAGTCTCTACCAAGGTTAGTGGAAAACGATGGCCTTCAAACGTTAGGTTTTCAAACTGATGTTTGTCCAGTGTTTCTAGCACCGTTGTTCTTTAATAATAGAATTTCTATATTAGAGTATGCTGACAAGCCACTTGCAGAATTCAGTAATTTAGCAAAGTAAAGAGTTGACTTCTGGTCTAGTATGGGACTTGGGAAGAGTGGACCTCTGGTCCCTCGTGGTTTTGAGTTCCTTCCAGCTAGCAACTCTGTGACCGCTTGAAGTTTATCAGTGGGTGCAAAGGAAGAAAGAATAAAAAAGTGTCATCAGCAGAGGGACCTCTGATCAGAGGTGACAGGCATCACCTGCTGCCACAGTTCATCTGTAAGGGCAGGAAAGGAGCAGGTGCTATGATGCTAACCAGCTGCCAGTCGGCCCCGGCTGCTCCAAGTGTGGGAACAACACCGTATTCCATCGGAGGCAACAAAACTCTGTTTAGAAGCCCCAACACCAACAGTAGGACTCCCTGGCCTCTCGGAGAAGCAGGGAGTTGTGGTTTTGATATGAAGTGTCCCCTACAAAGGCTCATATATTGAGGGCAGGTGGTGCTGTCTGGGGAGGTTGGTGGAGATTTAGGGTTGACGGAGGAAGCAGGGCAGTCTATGAGGATCCTCAGGGATATCATCTACCCTCCCCACACTGCTTCCTGCTTGCCACAATGTGAACAGCCTGTTCTACCCCATGCCCCTGCCATGAAATTCCTCCCAGTTGTACAGGGCCAAAAGGCTAAGCAACCACGAACTACAACCTCTGGAAACCCAAGCCCTTCTTCCCTTGAATCATTTCTTTCTGGAGTTTTGTTGTGGGTTGGAGGCCTTTCTGGAACTTCTGCAACTGTGTGAAGTTAGAGGCCTTCCTCTCCCACCACAAGGAGTTGTTCTCAGGGTAAGGCCTTTTGGAGAGGAAGTGGGCTTATCCTTGTCACTAACCAGAGGCCCAGGGGATTTTAATCCGAGGGAGCAGATCCTCGGGTATGCTCCAAATATTTTATGGCGAGTCCATAAAATATTTTTTTGTCTGTGTACAATTTCCTGGGAAGGGGTCTACAATTTAGCACACTTAAAGAATCCAGGAAATAGTCTCCCAGTGACAAAGCTCCCAATGACATTTGCAGTAGTCAGGGCTTTCCAGAGATGCAGGGCTGGTAGGGTGTGTGCAGAGGAAGGCAGGTTGGAGAAGGAACTGGCTCACATGGTTAGGGAGACTGGCAAGTCCACGGTTTTCAGGGTATGCCAGTAGGCTGAAGACCCAGAAATAGTCAATGCTGTTGTTCAAATCCAGAGACCTTCCAGTCTGGGAAACTCCCTCTACCCCAGGGAGGATGGGTCTGAGTTTTCCCCAAAGCTTGGGCTCACTGAGCAAGGCACCGTTATTAGGGAGGACCAGATATGTGCTTAATTCTAGTCCACCAATTTAAATGTTAGTCCCTTCCAGACACCTTCACAGAGAAATCAAGTAATAGTTGACTGTGCATTTGTACAGTTCAGCTAAGTTGGCGTAAAAAAAACAAAACAAAACAAAAAAAAAACATGTCTTAGGATCACTCAAGCGAATAGGCAGAGGTTAGAAACTACCTCTCTAAGAAAATGTCACCACACGCGTGTCCCCAGTCCACCTTCACTGCTTTCAGGGGCTCTGAGCCAAGTCCTCTCCTAGCTTGCAGACCCTTGTGACAAGCAAATTTAATTAAATCACTTTCTTCCTGCAATTCCCATGCGTTCCACACTGAAAGAATTGGGGCAGGGACTCCTCAACTCAGCTGTAGTGAACGTCAACGTTAAAGCATAATGCGTCTCCGGGAGACTTTAGAAATTGACAGATAGTTTGGTAATGCCACTTACTCAAAGCTCTTTCCCCACCTTGGACAAATAGTGTAATTGGCGAAGTTCTATTGTGATCATCTTACGGCCTCGTGTTCATCTTGGAGAAATTCCCCCACAGATGAACTCTGCTGACCTCACAGCTTACACTTCTGGCTTTGCAGCTCTCTGCAGTGAGGAAACTGCTGTAGGCCCAGGCCTCATTAGCTAAAGGTGTGAGCACACCACTCTGCTCTCATCCACTAATGCTAAAGCGCAGTTCAGCCAGAAGTCAGCAGCGCACATGCTCTCTGTCGGGACTGTCCCCTAACTTGGGATTGTCCCCTAACTCCGGTTCCCCTTGGTTTCACAGCGAGCATTGCACATGCAAAAGTCAGAAGCAGGCTGGGGAAAACAGCTTCCTCCTGGCGGCTGTTTCGAAGCCTGTCTCTCTCTTTGACTCCTGCTGTGCCCTAGCTCTTTCCTGGTTTTGTCTCCATCTTCCTTTACTTCATGTACACAACCGCCGATGGTTTGGTGCCGAAACTCTTCCCTCCCCTCCTTCGGAGAAGCTGATTCTCCTCTGCAGGAAAAGGCTGCCCGTCATTCTGCATTGCCCCCTGCCCATTTCCCATGCCACACTTTTGCTTCCCTGCCTCAGAAAGAGGGGCCATTCGGTTGTGTCATTTGGAAAGATCTCAGTAGGCCAGCAATGCTGTGCTGGAATAAGATGAGACTACTCACAGGTCGTGTCCACTGTTTCCAGTAGTTTCCTTGAAACGGCAGTGACATAGGCAAACAGCAGTTGTTCCTCGGGTGCTGACCTTGCACCTGAGCCCTGGGAGAAATGTGATACTGCTGGTTATAGCAACTTCTTTCTTGTCTGGCCACAAACTTCCCTAGACTTCATGCAAAAGAAGTTAACAGGTTATATTGCGCTATAAAGGAAAATTAAGTTATGAACTTTGCAGGTAAATGGATGGAACAAGAAAAGATTGTCCTGAATGAGGTAACCCAGACCCAGAAAGATAGCAGTGCATGCTCTTCCTCATCTGAGGCTTCCAGTTCCAAATCTTCAGATGTGAGCACGTGTCCTGGAGTCCCTGAAAAACCAGGAGAGTAACAAGGGACCATGGCTGGGGCAGTGGGACTGGGGAGCAATAGGGAGGAGAATGGCAGGGTACAGTGACCTGATGAGGAATATGGGACACAAAGGTGGGCTCTGATTAGGAGTGGGAGTGGGATAAATACAGAGGAAGGAAGAGGGTAAAATAACATTGAGGCTGTCTGAAATGTCATAAGGAAGTGTACTATTAACTATCTTTTAAAAGCCTGCAGTACACGCAATTCAATATATAAATATACATATACAGTTTAAATGAATTTTTCTCATCTGGGCTAACAATGTTTCCTCTAAGAACCACAGACCATCTAACAAAAAACCCCAACACCAGGCATGAGAAGCCTTCTTTTGAGGCATTAGTTGGGGTTATTCAAGAGATTCCCCCCAAATTACAAGCTATTGCTGTTGCCCGTGATTGAACCCAGAGGTGGGAGGTAAGTCCCTATTGCTAACGACACCATGTTTTTGAGATGGAACTGACTTAAAGACTCTTCCCTGAGGACTAGCTTTTATGATACCAGAAAATGTCATGCAAGCTTCCAAATGAGAGAAGCAACCAACAGGGCCTACCCAGCTATGATGCCTGTGAGTCCTATCAATGGCAGAATAACCCAAGAGTGAGGTAGTGGCACGTATACCTAGGGGGTAACCAACAGCTCTCGAATTAGATAAACTTAAGGCCTACTCAATGAGAGGGAAACCATGTGTAGTACTGGAAACCTAGTCAATCTCCTGGGGCTAGAGAAGTCATGGATCTTGGAGGAGAACCTACAACGGTCACTTTACTAAACCAGCATAGTCCCTGATGTGGGATTCCCCTCTATGCTCTGCCTATGTTTAATTAACGTTGGTTAATAAAGAAGCTGCTTTGGCCTATGACAGGGCAGAATATAGCCAGGTTGGAAGAGATACATAGAGTAGGCAGAGTCAAGGAGACACCATGTAGCTGCTGAAGGAGACAGATGTCAGAACCTACTGGTAGGACACAACCTTGTGGTGATACACAGATTAATGAAATGGGTTAATGTAAGATGTCAGAGATAGTTAACAAGAATCCTGAGCTAATAGGCCAAGCAGTATCTTAATTAATATAGTTTCTGTGTGATTATTCAGGTCTGGGTGACCAGGAAGCCAAAGTGCAGACTGAGTTTATGCCTAACAATAATCTAAACATTTGTTCTTATACCTACAGATAAGTGTCATCCTCATCTCTCATTAAGAAAATTTCTTTTCACAACAAAATGAGACCATTATAGAAAGCCACAAACAACCAAAATGCAGAGTTGTGGAGCCCAGTCTCAATCGACACATCTATGAAACACTCCTATACCTAATGCTCAGGGAACATTGTAAAAGAGGGGGCAGAAGGATTGAAAGGGTCAGAAGATAAGAGAGACTGCTGTGAATTTGTGTCTCCTAGTAATGTCAGAAGCTACACCCATTCATTTTTACCAGTGTGATGCTTAAACACAAGCTGAACAAGGACAACAACAATAGACAGGCTAATATGGAAGGGTGAAAGCCCATGAGGCTTCAACCCTACACCAAGAATGCCGAGAGTGGGAGACGTAGTCCTTCCCAGGGAAGAGCACACCAGCTGGTTATCCAGTACCAGATGGTCAGCCCTGCAAACATGCACAGAGGAGTTAACATTATACAGAGTGAGCAGGTTGTAGGTCTCCATTCAGGAATATGTGTGTCTGTACATATACATATATGTATATAACAACAATTAGTGAAAAAAGAAGCCATGAACTGGAAAGAGAGCAAAGAGGGTTATGGGAAGGTTTGAAGGGATGAAAAGGAAGAGGGAAATGATATAATTAAATTACTTCAAAAAGTAAAGGAAATGATTAAAAAAACAAAGCTAATTTAAAAAAAGAAATTAGTAGATTAAGTCAAAGCCCGTCAAAACACAGACAGATTGCTTCAATTTAAAATTAATCTTTTGCTATCCACAGCATGTCTTTCTGGCATGTCTGATTTTCAAGGCACCCTAGAACTTTCTCTGTGGAGGGAGGGAAGAGGGCAGGGAAAGGGTTAGATTTAGCAGCAAGAGTCCCAAGCTCACTGTGCATCATTTTCCCAGAGGATCCTACATGGAGAAGATCTGTCATGTGACTATGAGCAGAGCTCTAAGAACTGGCATTTCTATGAGCTACCTGGGTACTGGGAATTGTACCCCCTCTGCAAGCACAATGAAGGTTCTAAACCACTGAGACATTTCTTTAGCTGGGTCTGAATTTTTAGGAAAACTGTTTTTCTTTCTACTACTAGCTTTTATTGATTTTTAAATTTGATTTTTTTTTTTTTTACTATTTTGCTGAATATCTAATGCAGGGCTCCTGCATGCTGGGTAAGTTCTGTAGCTATCCCCGACTTCGGTTGTTGCTGTTTTTGACAAGCAGCAGTCTTCTTTTGAATCCTGGATATAATCTTTAAACACCTTTCCTAGAAAAGCATGCATTTCTTGAGACTGAATTTTCCAAAAGTTACTTTGGTCTTGTGGTAGGGAAAATTGTATTTGGACTTTGCCAGTTAGGAGGTGAGAACCCCCAGACGGTTGTTGAACCTCTCGGATCTTTATAGTCTACACCTTAAAAACTTACATGCTGGGGCTGGGGAGATAGTCCAGTCATTACAATGCTCGCTGCTTTAGTATGGGAGCCTGAGTTCAAACCACAGCACACACTTAAGAGCAAGGCATGGCAATGAACATTTGCATCTTTGGCACTTGAGAGGAAGAGACAGGAGAATCCCTGGAGATCACTGGGTAGCCAACCTAGCTGAATCAATCAGCTCAAGTTCATTGAGAGATTCTGTCTCAAAAAATAAGGTGGACATTAGCAGATAGCAAGATTCTATTTGCTAGAGACACAATTTGGTTCCTGGACATAAAGAACCCAATCTGAACTGCCCTGAAAACTTTTCATCTGCTGGCCAGCTTTCATGGTGCCAGAAGGTGTTATGCAGACTGCTGGGGGTGGGAGAGCCATCGGTATCTCACCCAGAGCTGGACCCTACATACCACAATACTAACCTACTGGGCAAGAGCTGCCATTGGGGCAATAGTGCCATTACTATTACAGGAGTAACCAATTACTTTCTGCTTGACTATGAGGCCTGCTCTACAGGATGAAATGTATGCCGTGAACTTAGAACAAAGCCTATGGCTGGATGGGCATAGCTCCAAGGGTGGGGGAACCTACCGTTGTTGCTCTGTTAAATGTTCCCATCACTGAGCTATCTTTTAAATGTTTGCATGCATATACATAAATTAGTGCTGCTCTCAATGTATGCCAGCGAGGCCTCTTTTTGTAGTAGCACAGTTAATTCAGAGACCTGCAATTGGTCAAAGTGCTAAGAATAAATGACGATGAGTCCTCGTCCCTGAATAGGATATTTACGTCAACCTTCCTCCCTCCAAAGGCTTGGGGAACATCAAAGAAGAGGGGACAGAAAGAACACATCAGCTGTCAAGTGGGGAGGCGTGCTCTGAAGTGCCGTCTTCTGGAGGGGATGTGGCTGTGGCTCTCTTGAGCGCTCTACAGCTGTGGCTATCTGAACAAGATCAAGCAGTCAAAATCCAACCACGGGTGGGGGAGGAGCTCGTGGGGCTCCTCTCCTAGCAGAGGGGCTGTTGGTGGTTGGCTGCCACCATGGGAGGGAGTGTCATTTTCCTTTTGGACTGTGGCCATTAGTAGGTTGCCCATGCTCCCGTGGATGGCCCCACACCCAAGTGCAGATGAACTGTGCAAACTGAGCACAGCTTACAAAAAAAGAAAGAGGACATGAAGTTGGCATGGGAACATAGATTTGGAGGGGGGTTAAGGGAAGGTGGAGGAGGAATTGGGGGTGAAGATGATCAAATACACTGTATACACAC
>JAQHUG010000124.1:1999424-2022654 GCA_028555095.1 Dicrostonyx torquatus
AGAGAGAGAGAGAGAGAGAGAGAGAGAGAGAGAGAGAGAGAGAGAGAGAGAGAGAGACCAGGCCTGGGTAGGCCTTCGAACAAGCGCACTCCTAGTGACATAGCTCCTCCAACAAAGCCAGAGCTCATAATCCTTTCTAGACAGCTTATCAATTGCAGACCAAGCATGCAGATATGGGAGCCTATGGGGACCAACCTCACCCAAACCACCCCAAAGGGCTTATGTGGCTCACAATGATGCCTCTGTCATTTTGGATGTGTTAAGGCAGGAACTTAAACCCCCAGGCACAGCAAATCCATAGTCAACAGCAAAGCTAGAATAAAAGCATCTTTTCTTGTTTGCCGTCAGCTATCTTTATCCTTTTTATATGGTCCAGGACCTCTGTCTAGGGAATGGTACTACCCACAGTGGGTTGGACCTTCCAACATCAGCTATCAATCAAGACAATCTCTCCTCAGACATGCCCATGGGCTAACCTGATCTAGACAATTCCTCTTTAAGACTCTCTTCCCAGGTGACTCTAGGTTGTGTCAAGTTGACAGTTCAGACTCAGCAGCACAGAGGCTGTATGTGTGTGGAAATGCAGTAAGGGCACTTCTAGGACTTCTGCGAAGGAGCATTGACAACCTCTGCCTTGATCCCACAGGCACTGCAGGAAGGGATGACCTCTACAAAGCCTTCCTGAAGAGCAAAGAGCATGCCTGAGTGGCATATGGGCTTTTTTTTTCCTTGCAGAGTATAGAAGTGTATAGCTGCTCCATGTGCTAGAGACCGACAGTTCATGTTTATGTTTTGAATGGATGGAGGTACTATTTTGGGGAAGTTATGAAAATTCTAGGATGTGATCCCTAGTTGGCAGATATTTGTTACGAGGTGGTGTAGTTGGCTATTTTTTCACTCTTTGGTCTTTGGGGGAGACACCATTCAACTCCCAAATAATCACATGGAATCTTAGTCCTTTTTATGAATGCCTGGCCTTAGCTTGGCTTGTTTCTAACTAGCTTTTCTTAATTTAAATTACCCCATCTATCCTTTGCCTCGGGACTCTTACCTTTCTATATACGTTTCTTTACTTCTCACTATGTGGCTTGCTGTGTCGCTGGGTGGCCGGTCCCTGACATCCTCCTCTCCTTCTCTCTGTCCTCGATCTCTCCTTCCCAGATTTCTCCTCCTACTTATTCTCTGTGCCTGCCAGCCCTGCCTATCCCTTCTCCTTCCCTGCTAATGGCCATTCAGCTCTTTATTAGACCAATCAGGAGTTTTAGACAGGCAAAGTAACACAGCTTCACAGAGTTAAACAAATGCCCCATCAAAGAATGCAACACATCTTTGCATCATTAAACAAATGTTCCACAGTATAAATGAATGTGACAATCTTCAACTAATATTCCACAACAGGGAAAGCTCTTTAAGGTTATGCTTAGGTCCCTGGATTTTGTCTTGCTCTCTGCTTCCTGATGTACAGATATGATAGAGCTTAGGCCACAGGCTCCCTCTGCTATGAACTGGGCTGCTGCATCATGGCTTCTCTGCCAAGATCAACTAAAACCCACTGAAACTGTGATCCTGAATCAGTCCTCTATCAGATATTCGGTAACATCATGCAAACATGTCTATTATCATTCCCTTTCCAGTGACTATTATTTCTTCGACTTTCATCCTTGTGGCTGGAACCCAGAACTCTAAAACTGAAACATGCCTTTATTATTATTACCATGGTATGAGCATGCGAGTCAACTCCAGTTGATGAATATATATGTACAACTTTTACAGTGTTTCTGGGGAAAGTTTAGCTTTCTGATGTTGGGAGGGCACATAAGGAGACATGTTCCTCTTCCTACCTTTAGATATATGTGGACATATCATATCACACGTGGACACAATTCTTACAGTTGTGGCAATCTTCTTGTGACTATGAGGGATAACTCTAAGGATAAGAACCAACTGGCTGGAGATGGTGTACTGATTTATTTATTTATTTATTTGTCAACTTGACTCAAGCTATAGTCATCCAAGAAGAAGGAATCTTGACTGAGGAATCACCTCTATCAATTGGCCCATAGGCAAGTCTGAGGCATTGTTTTAAGACTGTTGTTATTAGACCTTGCCCACTGATTCCTGCCTTGAGTTCCTGCCCTGACTTCCTTTGATGGTAGACTAGATTCTGAGAGTTGTTAGCAGAAATAAACTTTTTCCTCTAAAGTTTTTGAGTGTGTATAAGTATGTGAATGCATGAGTGTGACTGTGTATATGTGTGTGAATATGTATATATAAGTGTGTGCATGTGTGTATGAGTGTGTGAATGTGTATATAAGTGTGTGAGAGTGTGTGGATAAGAGTGTGTTAATGTGTGAGTGTCTTTGTGAATGTATAGGAGCGCACGAGTGTGTGTGATTGTGTATATAAGTGTGTGAGAGAGCCGGGCGGTGGTGGCGCACACCTTTAATCCCAGCACTTGGGAGGCAGAGGCAGGCAGATCTCTGTGAGTTCGAGACCAGCCTGGTCTACAAGAGCTAGTTCCAGGACAGGCTTCAAAGCTACAGAGAAACCCTGTCTCGAAAAACCAAAAAAAAAAAAAGTGTGTGTGAGAGAGTGTGTGTGTTTGTGTGTGTGTATGTGTTTCCAGAGCTGATTAGTTCTGACCTAATGACTGAATTTATCCATTGATGAGTTTAGAGTATTATGACATTAAAGAGAGGTAGTAAAAAAGAAGAGATTCGCTGCTGGTGGTGGCACATGCCTTTAATCCCAGCACTTGGGAGGCAGAGGCAGGTGGATCTTTGTGAGTTTGAGGCCACCCTGGTCTACTAGAGCTAGTTCCAGGACAAGCTCCAAAGCTACAGAGAAACCTGATTTCAAAAAACAAAACAAAACAAAAACCAAATCAGAGAAAGCATGTCCCTGGGAGCTGTATCTTGTCCTGTCACCTTATTATATTTCTTTCTTTCTTTTTTTTCTATTTTCTGTCTCTAAGTGAGAACCCTTGCTACTATACACCAATGCCATGATGTTATACCCAAGAACATGGAGTCAAGTGGTCATGGACCGAGTCCTTGGACACTCTGAGCCAAATAATTCTTCCAACTTTGTCTTCAGAGTCAGGCATTTTGGCCACAATGATGAGGAAGGTAACAAACACTCTTAATAAGTTTGGGGGGCTCATGAATTGTTTGTGGGACTGCAAGCTCTGACATTAACCAAGCCTGGTGCCTGATGGGAAGAGAGAGTACCCAAGAATGATGGCACTTTGAGGTAAATAGGCAGGAAGTAGCTATGAACCTGTCCCATCACCATGACCTTAGCTTCCGATTCACAGTTGGAAAAGAAGTGGAATGCTCATGGTGGGGCTGAACACGACGAGCCAGACCTAGGAGCTGGCTGCAAAAGGAAGACTGCAATCTAGGTTTAATGAAGTGGGATGAACAGACACTGACTGCAGCCTTAGCAGGAGAGTGGGCAGTGTCTCTAGGTACAGGGGATGAGGGCCAGTCTCCGCTACTAGAATGAAAGGTAAATCTAGAGCTAGAATAGACTCCACAGAACTTTGACCACTGAAGCGTGGATGCTTGAACTCTGACTAGGAAAGGCCTGGGTCCAGATCCCAGGCTGGTGCCAACTATCACCCTTGATCAGAAGAAGGAAGCTGTGCTAAATGGTATATTTGCATGTGAATATGATGGGTACCTACAGAGTAACTTTTCTGTCTGCCTCTGTTTCTAATTTTTTTCTCTGCTGGCTAGTTTTACATCAGTTTGACACAAGCTAGAATTATCTGAAAGAAGGGAACCTTAATAGAGAAAACGCCTCCATAAAATCTGACTGTAAGGCCTTTTCTTTATTAGTGATTGATGGCAAAGTGTCCAGCCCATTGTGGGTGGTGCCATCCCTGGGCTGGTGGTCCTGGGTTCTATAAGAAAGCAGGCTGAGGAAGCCAGAAGCAAGCCAGCAAGCAGCACCCCTCCATGGCCTCTGCATCCATTCCTGCCTCCGAGTTCCTACCCTGTTTGAGTTCCTGTCCTGACTTCCTTCAGTGACAGACTACAATGTGGTAGCAGAGTCAAATAAAGCCTTTCCTCCTAACTTGCTGTGGTCATGGTGTTTCATCACAGCAACGGCAGCCCTTACTAAGACACCCTCTTTCTGTGTGCATGTCTTGGTCCGGTCTTTGTAGCTGTATGAAAATCCTTGAAGCTCAGCATGGTGGCACACAACTTTACTCCCAGCACTAGGGAGGCATCTCTTTGATTGAGGTATCTTCTTCTCAGGAGAGTCTAGGTGGTGGCAAGTTGGCAATAAAAACTCACCTGGTTGGTATGTGTCCACCTGCTTTTGGTCTTTCTGCCACAAGGCTTTTGTGTCCTGGGTTTGAGGAGGAAATCCTCCTGTAGCCGTCTTGAACACGAAGACACAGAAACAGAAGCAGAGCCTTCACTTGGGGGATGGCAGACTGTCTAAGTGTGACTTTAGTGGTTCTGTGAGCTTCATGCAAAGAGTCATAGGTCGGTCAGCACTTTCTCTGTTTGTGAGTTGGAGGTTGGGGCTATCCCAAGAGTTGCTGAGAGGATTTGGGCTTCTTTTGGAGCTGGCTGCTGACATTCCTACCCAAAGTGTGCCCTTCTGCCGGGGCTGGTCCGTGGGCTACAACGCTCTTACTCCTCCCTCTCAGCTTTCGATGCTGATCCAAAGGAATGGATAAGGTGGGGTATAACTTATTTGGGTTTTATTTCCAAGAGAAACTGGGGGATGGTGGCATGAGTTTTGCCTCTGTGCTCTGAAATTCAAACCCAGACAGCTGACAGATTTCCTCTTGTGTGAGTACAGACATTTGCTAAACATGTTCCAGGATTAAATGTCAGGAATGATTTGGGAATCAAGAATCTTCTGGGTCAATTAATGGGCTTAAGCTTGAGATCTAGTTTCTCTGAGACAATTCGTTTTTCTCTGATAGAAGGAAGAAACAAAAACATGCAGATATTCTTTATTATCATTTTATTAGTCAACTCATTAATTGTTTTAAAAGCAGTCTTGCACCATAGGGTAGCCAGGCTCCAAGCTTATGATCCTCTGCCTCCCCATCAGAGTGCTGTGATTGCAGGCACCAACGACCATGTCCAGTTTGTACGGTATTTTAAATGTGGTTTGATGGGGCGGGGGCGGTGTCCAGCATAGTTTGCTGAGCACTGAGAATCTAAAGGTAAAGTTCAGGTCTAAGTTTTTCAGGTCTCAAAAGTTTTACTGATTTGTTGTTTTGTTTTTCCTTTTTTTTGTAGTTTTTCAAGACAGGGTTTCTTTGTGTAGCTTTGGAGCTTGTCCTGGAATTAGCTTTGTAGACCTGGCTTGCCTTGAACTCACGGAGATCCACCTCCCTCTATCCCGAGGGCTGGGATTAAAGGCATGTGCCACCGCTACCCTATCTCAAAAGTTTTAAATAGACTACTTTTTATTTATTCTTTCAATTTGAAACATATAAACAATGTATCTTTATCACAGCAACCTCCAACTTTCCCCTAATAGCCCCCAACATGTCCTTCACCCTACTTTATGTATTCTCTCTCTCCCTCTCTCTTTCTTCTCTCTCCGCCTTTTAAAGCCCCATTTAATCCAATCATGCTTCCGTTTGATGCCGACTTGAGCTTGTGCAGACGACCCTTGTGGCAGTGAGCTCAAGGGTGTAATGGCCATGTTATGGCCAGAAAACAGCAGGTCACAGCATTTCACAACTTCTGTCACATATTTCTGCTCCTTTGTTGTCAGTGTCCCAGTTGGGGATGAACACTCAGCCGTCCCTTTTTCTTAGTGCGTTGACTAGTTATGAGTCTTTGCATTGCTTACTGCTGATCACTGGAGAGGAGCTTCTCTGGCCAAGGCTGGGAGCAGCCTCTAATCTATGTGTACCCACATAAACATCTGGAAGGCAGTTTGACAACACGTCCATTTAGAAGGACAACAGCAGTAGGTTCCCCTCTAGGGCTTTGACTAGACTCATAGTACCAGGCAAGAACTCTTTCCCATGGAGCAGACCTCAAATCCAATCAAAGGGGTTGGTGAGCAACCCCTAACATAACAGCCATACCACTATTCCTCCAGTGAGCATATCTTGTCTGGCAGGTTGGTGCTGTACAGTGCAGAGGTCACCAGTGGATAAGACTACTGCTGTTTACTCTCTCCTGTTTACATGTGTAGCACCTTCGGGCACCATGAAGGCTAGCCAGTGGGGACGAGGTGTTCAGGTCAGTCCCAGCTTGATTTTTCTATGTCCCATTAACAGTGTACTGTGTGTCTTCAGCAGTAGGGTCTAATCATTTATTTCCAGGGGCAACCAGGAGCAATGGCGATAACCTATGTTGTTTTGGAGGTTCCTGAAAAAGTTTGAAATTCTCACCTTTATTCATTAGTAATTTATTAAGCAGTTAAAAATGGGTTGGGCGTTATGCCAAACACTTCACAAGTATTTGTGTTTCTATTTCATAGCTTGATTGAAACTTTGAAAAAGTTTGTTGAGAGTCTAATAAAACATGTAGCAGGGACAGAAAAGATGGGGTTCTTTCTGTCCCCATACCTGTGTTCTTTCTTGAGCGACCATAGAGACTGCTCTGCTGCCCAATATGGCGGGCATAATGTGGAGGCTAGTAAACACTTGAAATGAAACTAGTTTCTTGGAGGAGCTAATTTAATTTTAATTAATTTAAACGTAGCTAGCCATAGACGGTTACTAGCTGCCATAGTGGACTGCAGAGGACATGCCACTGCCTGGGGAGGCACATCTGAGCAGAGAGGGAGGGGAGGGCAGAGCAGCTGGAGAAAAAGTAACATTTTATCCATGCCAAAGTCACTTAAACTGCATAATTTAAAGGAAGAGAGGCCTCAAAGTTAGATTTTAGGTTGGCAAAATTTCCTCAGAAAAAGTTCATTGTCCAGTTACTCCAAGATGACCATTATGTGGGCTATATTGACGGCCCAGGACAGTGTGTGGAAGAACAGAGCAAGTGTATGCAGACTCACTGCAGGCACTGTTCTGTCAGTCCTTAGGTAGACCCCACCTGGGGGGTCCCGTTCCCTCAAGTAGTACAGAGGAGAGGAGTGTGTGCACAGTGAGCCTAGGCAAGCATCCTGTTTTGATTTTCATACTCAAAATAAGCAAAGGAAACAAATACAATGTAAAGAAACGTTGTCAGGAGCAGGGTCCGATCAGTGAGGCAGGGGAGCACAGGGGTCACCAACAGCGAGAAGCCCCGCGGGAGCACAGGGGTCACCAACAGCGAGAAGCCCCGCATCTAAGGCCTTGGAGGTGGTTATTTCCCAGAGTTGTTGGGGGCTAAAAGAGGCAAAAATCTGATGAAGTTAAGGATGATGAGGCACACTGGAACCAGGGTACATAATGTGTGGATGCTGAAGTCACCAAGGATAATGCCAAAAAGTGAAAATGAGCAAGTTAAACCTGAGCCAGAAGGGATCCTGCTTTGGAATTTGCTTTCCTGTGACATTTGGTGGCAGCTCTCCCCCTGGGCAAAGGAATTCTATGGCACTAACGTAACCTTTGGTTCACCAAGGTGCTAGGATTCTATGCTCAAATAGTCAATCCCATCCTCAGTTCTTAGTCTCTCTGGGCAAGCCCGCATAGACACACTCAGAGGTGCACCTCACCAATTTTCTGGGTGACACTAAGTCAGGCTCGTTGACAAGATAAAATGCCCACAGGAAACACTGTTGTCGGGCTGCTGACTGGGCCAGTATCCAGGTCTACTGCAGCGGCATTCTGAAACAGAATTGTAAGTCAGGAAACTTAAATTTAAACCCAGACTTTTAGGTCATTATAAGGGGCATATTTGTCAGTTTCTGAGGTGACATTTTATTTAAGTCTGTTAGATTGTTTCATAGCTTTTAAGCACACAAACATGGAGTTCACTTGCTATCTTGCTTGGAGACCTGCAAACATTAGGAGTATATGAGAAAGAGAATCTTTCATGGGCCTCGGGCTGCTTTCCCAATGCCTACCACACCTCTGGGCTCATTGCTTGTTTTATCGTCTTTCTTTTCTGGCAAAGAAGAAGTGGATTGGAGGCTGTAAACACGTGGTTCTACTTACCTAGGGAGTCTAGCCTTAGTGCAATGTCTGACAGTTGGGAAGCACTCACTAAACACGTCCCAGGTAAAGAGAGGTGGCAGAGGAATACCTGGCAAATGATAAAGAAAACTGAGCAATGAAGCATGGTTTCCTTCCAGTGGATGGAGAGTGGCAAACAAAAAAGTTCTACTACTGAAGACTGAGCCTTTATCGTAATGCTAACTACAGCTAAGTGTCCCCCCCCCCCCTTTATTTTGTTTTGTTGCTTATCTCCTTCAAATGAGTGATCTGACCAGGATCAAAGGTAATACGCTGAGGGCTTGAAGTCCAGCAAACAATTTGAATTAATTTATTTTAAAAAAAAAGAAAGAAAAAAAAAAGAGGGGAGTACAATTAAAATAGTTTAAAAAATAAAATAGAGAAAAAAAAGAGAACAGCTTTTTGTTTTCCCTGAGAAAGCGCTTTTGGCATCAGTAGATCACACTCCAATAGGGCAAAGATGGTCTAAGACCTTTACATGGGCTTGTAGTCAGCAACTGCCCACACATCTGGCCCCTCACAAAACAAATGCGGGTGACAGCTTGACCATTAAAGGCCTTTCAGTTCCTAACTCTTGGCCCTCAGGTTCTTTCAGGTCTCTTTTCTTCTGAAGATTATCTTAACTGAATTCTTTATGGTACATTTCTACCAAAGTGACCCGGCTCATTTCAATCATACGGAGTATAAACTGCACACGGGCTTACATCTGCAGAAGATTCTGAAACGTAATATTCTAATATATAAACAAAGTCCACCTGCTGAAGAAAAAAGGTTGTTATTGTTCCAAATTTCTCTCTGTTATTTCTTCCATGTCTGCCGCCACAGGGCTGATAATAGCCTGAAGGCTATAGATTGTGTGTTAAGGTGGACTGTGAGGCGTAGGGACACAGGAAGGTAGGGCTGCCAAAGTGAAGGTTGCACAAGGATGTTTGGGAGAAATCACAGCATGCTAGAACGCTGTTTTTTTTTTTTTTCTTTTTTCGAGAGAACTTACTAAGTTTTTTGGTTTTTCTGTGGCTTTACAGCCTGTTCTTGAACTAGCTCTTGTAGACCAGGCTGGCCTTGAACTCACAGAGATCCGTCTGCCTCTTCCTCGCGAGTGCTGGGATTAAAGGCGTGCGCCACCACCGCCCGGCGATCTGCCAGATTCTTAAAACCAACAAAGTCTCAGTTTAGTTGAGTTTATTAACGGTGCGAACAAGGTAACCCAAGCATAAACACACACATCACACTGTCATGTATCTGGGGAGTGGAAACAAGCATGCTATTTATAAAACCGAGGCAGAGCAAGAGAAAAGGGTTTGGGGGTGGCTGCTATTTGAGGAGACCCCAAAGAAGCCAAAAGCGCAGAGCACGCGTGGCTGTTCCTTTTTAAATTTTCCAAGCTGTAGGGAGCAAGGTGCGCCCTCGGGAGCCCCGCCTCTCGCTCCCGATAGGCCACAAGGTGCCATCGCCGGAGAAGCCCCGCCCACCACTCCGCCCAGAGGTGGGGCTTCGAGCCCGCGCTCGGAAAGCTCCGCGCCGAAAGCGCGCGCACAACCCTCCCGGCATGCTCCTTGTCCTCTCCCGGCGTGGCTCAGACCAGCGCCGGGCATACTGGGAATTGTAGTTCCCGTCCGCCGCCCCACGTCAGGGGTGGCGGTAAAAGCTGCTAGGTCGGGCTCCATTTCTAGCACATGACTAGCGGCGGTGGGGAGGCCCTACGGTGGGGTGAGGGCAGGGTCACCGCGACAGCCAGCAGGCCAGAGCCCCGGCCTCTCCCGGCGCGCGCCGCTCCTCAGCGCCGCCCCCGCGCCGCGGCCACCTCGCGCTCCGGGCGTCACGGAGCGCGCGCTCCTCCCCCTCCGTCCCCTCCCGCTCCATTCGCCGCCGCCGCCGCCGCCGCCGCAGGAGCAGCCGCCGCCGGAGCCGCGCGCAGCCATGGCCGAGAATCCCGGCTTGGAGAACCACCGCATCAAGAGCTTCAAGAACAAGGGCCGCGATGTGGAGGCGAGTGTGCTCCGTGTCTGGCCGGGCCGGGCGGCCGGGAGGGGAGGGGCAGGGCCCCGTGGACGCTGGCTCTCGCCGGCTGGCGGTCAGTCGGAGTTGGCCGCTGCCTCGGGGCGCCGCGGCCCGGGCTGCAGCCGCCTTCTGAGCGGCCAGCGCGGACACCGGGGACCACTGGGCGCTCTGTCCCGCCGCGCGGGCGCGGCCTGCTGTCGGAGGGGAAGAGATATGGAGCCGAGGCGGGGTCCGCGGGCCGCGCGGGAGGACGGACCGGGTTGCTGCCGCCCCGCGTGCCGACCGCACCGCCGGGGCCCGGCCGCCGCTCGCGTCCGCAGCCGGTGCAGCCTCCCGCGCTGCCGCACATGGAGCCTCCGTCCCAGCGTCTACCTTGTGCGAGCCGGGCCCAGGCGGGCGGTGGCAGCCCTCAGAGGGGGGTGGGGACCAGCCGGGTAACTGACTTGTTTGAGGGTGGTGGATGGGGGAGGGTAGGATGCGCCAAGACCATTTTCTTATATTCCAGTGCTGTCCTTTGGGCCAGTCTTCCCGAGCTGTTGCAGCTCATACCCCTGTGACTGCTGGCATTTGGAGCGAGCTAAAGGTGGACAATAGTTTACCATCCATTGTGTTGAAGCTTTGAGAAGGAGGTTATGCAGACCTCTGATCTGGATTTTTTTTTTCTTTTTCTTTTTTAAAGCTCATCTTGAAGTGCGAGCGTGACTAGTAGGAAGATAATTTCTTTGACCCGTTTTGCCGAAATGAATTGGATACATAGATTCCTAAGTCCTTGTGTATACCACATGCCACCAGGCTGGTAGATTTTCCAAGTGGTTGCAAAACTGTAAACAGTCATTGTGGTCACTCAGTTAGCTGGTACTCAGCATGTTGCCATTGTCTCATTAAGGTGACATTAGCTGCTACTATTTGCAAACTCCGCTTATTGAGGTAGCGCTAGAGGTCTCTCTGCTCCCACTAAAACCAGTGAAGTGTAATAGCACAAACTTCACGGGGACTCAACCTCTCCATTTGATGGGGGAAATAGTTTTAAGCCCATACCCTCTTCTCTATTCTAATAGTAGGTAATATGATTTGTATAGTCCTGTAATTTTTGGTAAGAGGCTAGTAAATAACAGGGTTTGATACAGTAGAGAAGCAAATGTAGCTGGGGCATTTCTCAGAGCTACAAAGTTAAGTATGAATTGGGAAAAACCTGGGGGAATATCTTGTGGAATTCCCATTTGAGTGAGACTGTATCTGTCTCTCTGTCCTGATCACATTTAAGTTTTCTGTAGAACTACTTCCAAACAAAAGTGAAACCTAGCAACTGGAACAGCCATCAGTCTTTATTTATTTATTTTTAAAAAGACAGTTTTGATCTTTTTTCCACCAGTAATTTATGTGTTTGTGTTCACCAGTAATCTCTCTGGCCTTTTTTGTTATTTGTTTGTTTGTTTTCTTTTTGAGACACAGCCTCATTGTAGGGCAGGCTAGTCAAGCATACAAAATAATCTTGCCTCAGGCTTCCCAACTGCTGGGATTACAGGCATAGGCCACCACACCCAGGCCCTCCAGTGATATTTCTTGAGGCTGCCTTTTATTACTGTAAGCAAAACTTGCATAGTTTGTGTGGATGCTCCTATTGCGAATTCATTCTTTCCTCTTCTGGATGTTGGTGTAAATTTTTGTCACAATTTACTTCTAGTTTGTTTAATGATACCTAAAGGCCTTTTGCATGGGGTAGCTGCTGCTCATCAGAAGATAGCCAGTGGCTGTGGATGCATGAGGAAGACAGGAGAGTTGCCCAGCCATTCTGCCTGACTTTGCTCACATTACATTACTAAGACATGAGATAGCAGGCATTCAAATGGTAGCTCTCTCTGTGTTAGACACTGTGCTGGACTAAGAGCTTGCTACCCCATTTAATCCTTATGAATTAGGTGTGGCATTGTCCTTTACTAGAGAAAAAAGTACTTTGACACAGAATGTCAGCAGACGCTGGTCATGTCTGAGCATTCATTTGCTAAATGACTGTTCGGTGCCTATAATGCTTGGCCTTGCTTATACAAAAAGACCTAAGGTTCAGCCTGTGCCTTGAGCTTACAGTCAGTTTGTGAGAAAATCCTACACTGGGTCAGGGAAGTTGAGGTCTAGTTGATTCCTGATAGATAAATGGGAATGAACTGATCCTGAAGAGTCGGAGGAGTCTGGGTGCTAACTCTGTAATCCCAGCACTTGGGACCAGGAGGCAGGAAGTTAGGAGTTCAAGGTCATCCTTGGTTATGTGACATCCTACCTCAAAAAATAAGTGAATGAATGAAGCTTCGGAAGGGGTTAACTATGGGAGGGGAAGGCAGGAGAAGGTAGGAGGCCTTTGGAATTTTAGAAGTACTAATTGAAAAGTCCCAGTTTATTCATTCAGCTGGTAAACAAGGAAAGTAAGAAGGCAGTTGTGCAGGGATTGTGAGTGAGTAGACAGAGGGTTGTAGGGAGGTCTTACAGACATTCCGCCAAGAGGGCTTTGGAGAGACAAAATACCGGAAATTGTATCAATCTTAAGATGAGCAGATGAGAAATGAATGAAGTCCCAGGTGAAAAAGGTGTGATTACATTAGGGGGTGAACCTGAGACTTCTGTATGGACTCTATTGGTCTGAGAAAACACATGCCAGGTGTGACCCTTGGAAGGTTTTGCTTAGTAGGAAGATCTAAGAAATTTTTTCAGCGCAAAGACAGAGATGGCGTCGAGATGAGAGCAGTGGAAAAAGTATTGAGAGCAATGTGTAGAGTTAGTCTGGTGGAAGAGAGTTGTAATCTTGTCTGTAAGGAGAGATTTTCCTTGGGGCTGGTGAGATGGCTCAGTGGTTAAGAACATTGACTGCTTCTCCAGAGGACTCGGGTTCCATTCCCAGCACCCACATGGCAGCTCACAGCTGTCTGTAACTCCTGTTCAAGAGAATCTGACATCGTTAGCTGTGTGGTAGTGGTGCACGCCTTTAATCCCAGCACTCGGGAGGCAGAGGTAGGTGGATCTCTGTGAGTTCGAGACCAGCCTGGTCTACAAGAGCTAGTTCCAGGACAGGCTCCAAAACTACAGAGAAACTCTGTCTCGAAAAACCAAGAAAAAAAAAGAAAGAAAGAAAGAAAAGAAACTGATGGTTTGAATGAGGCTCATGTTTGGATGGTTGGTCACAGTTGGTGGAACTATTTAGAAAGGATTAGGAGGTGTTGGCCTGTTGGAGATAATGTGTCACTTGAGGTAGGTTTTGAGGTGTCAAAAGCTCACCCCAGACCTAGTTGTTCTTCCTTCTTTCTGCCTGAAAACTTGCAAATCAGATGTGAGCTCTCAGCTGCCTGCCTGCCTCTGCACTCTGGGCCATGGTGGTCTTGGTTTAACCCTCTGAAACTGTAAGCAAGCCCCCAGTTAAAAGCTTTCTTTTATAAATTACTTGGCTCATGACATCTCCTCATAGCAACAGAACAGTAACTAAGACAGAAACCTTAATACTTACTGAGTATTTATGATGTTAAGAGTTAATATGAATTATTATTTGGCCATGGCCATCCTGTATGCTATGGGAGAAACTTGAGGCCTACAACTCTTGAACAGCCCCAAGTCACAGCATGGGGAGGGACTGAGGCTGGGCTGTCAGAGCACTGTGACTCTAAATCAGGAAGAAGTTTTGCTCAGTCTGCTCTCCTCCATTGATGGAAAGTACAGCTGGACGGGAGTGAAGCGTGCCTGAAGGACCATATCATAACATTCCTGTTTTGGTGCTTTAAAATCTTGCTAATCATACACAATTTACCATTGAATTTGTTTGCCTTTTTTTACCCCTCTTGCAAGGTTTCATTCTTATTAAAAGGGAGATTGTTTTATCAAGGAAATGATAACCCATATTCTTGGGTTAGCAAACACTCAAACATTTATACTTTAGATCTAGTACCAAGAATAACACACATTTTTTGTTTTCAAATTCAATGAGCAGTTCCCAGATTGTTTCTTTATCTGTAGACATTCTATTGGTAAGTCATTCTCTGTGACTTTGTCCATGCGATTCTATTATAACTCACTGGCTGACCTTTGAGTTGGGGTTACTCATGTAAGCTCTTCACTACTCAGACTCCTTCATCTGCCTCTAGAATCTATAAGATTGAGCGGACTCTTCGGAAGGTCCCCATAAAGTCTTTGCTGACTGGCCTGTGTTCTGTACGATTGTTTGCTATTTTCTGGTGCTTTCCTAAGTGAGTTTCTTTTCACTTGTCTGAAATAGAATGCCATGATGTTCAACAATCCAGTCTATGTGTATACTGTTTTAAAATATGTGAGTTCTGTTGAGATGCCTTGCAGTGTTGCTGGTCATGTGATTGGCAAGTAAAGTTTCATACATACTATTTGAGAAGAGGGACTAGATAATATACTTTTTAAAACTTTGTATGACAGATACAGTATTATTGTAACATCTGCTTTTTTTTAACATCTGCTTTTTATAAATTTTTAAAAATTAAAACTTTAAAAAGATGTTGTATATGCATATGTGTGTGTTTATGGCTGTGTGCACATAAGTGCAGATACCCTCAGAATCCATCCATAAGAGGGCATCTGATGGATGCCCTGGAGTTAAGAGTTACAGATATTTGTAGCTGCCTCCCATTGGTGCTGGAAACTGAACTCTCATGCTAGAATAGTAAGTGCTCTTGACCAGGGAGCCAACTCTCCAGGCAGCCCCTTATTGTAAGGTAGTAATAATTTCTTTTGGAGCAAACTTAATCTATTTTGCTGTAATTTACTTCTGTAAAGTGAACAAAATCATCTTGAATATGAGCTAGAAGGAAGATTAGTACAAATTTCATACTAGTTCATATTTATTCTTACTAGCACATTGATATTTAGCCTTCGTAAATAATAGCAATTAAACAGAGTGATTTTTGGTATCCACCCATTCTCTTTTTCAGCTCTGTTAAACTACATTCAGTGCCTTGAAGGTCTTAATTGCTCCAGCCTTCCTGGTATTTCTTTGTTTTTTTTTACTAAATTTGCATCATGTGATATTTTTCAGGAATCTCTGTCATATGTCAGGTACCAGTTTCCTTGAATTTCCTCATGGAGTATGCTTTTCCTTGTTCCTTCACCCTTGGCTTCATTTTGGCTTTGCCAGCTCCACTGCCTATCTATCCATTGAGTTTAGGTACGTGTTGGGATCTGCCGTGAGTCTTCCTCTAGGAACAAGTTTTGTTTACACCAGCAGTGCATTTAGTGTTAGCCATCACTTCTCTGGGGCGGGGAGGGGATGGCAAGAGTAGGAGTGAAATCTATTTTAGTCCTCTGCTGGAGGGGCTCGTAGGGACACCTCAGCAGCTTCTCATGCTCAACGCATGTAAAGCCATGTTCTTTCTTTGTGTTCTCATTGCCCTAGCTGTGACTAAATTTGAAACCTGAGACCCTTCTTGGACTCCTTCCTCACCTTCACCTTCAGTCAGATGCTCGTCAGGGTAGTATCGCTCTCAGTGTTGTCTGGATTTTAGCCTCACTGCTTTATTCTAACTCTGTTTCCCTGCACGTAAGGCCTTACTGCCTGTCACCTGGCAGTGTAACGGTTTCTCAAAGTGGTGCCCTTCTTCTAATTCACTAGGATCTTTCAGCAAGCCTGATGCTTTTCCCTCCTACTGCCCCTCCTCTCCCACCCCTTTAAGCTCTACAGCACTGAACTTCTTATATGCTTATACATAATCTGGAGTCCTGTCCTCCCCTCTTTGCCAGGGCTGTTTCTATTCTCAGGGCTATTTGGCTGACTGAAATATCCTCTGCCTCCTGCTGATTGGCTAATTCCTGCTTCTTAAATAGATCAAGGTGCTTTTCTTTGCTCCTGAGAGAATTTGCATGTATCTTTGTTATTGTAGCAGTGGTAATATATTGAATTGTGTTTTGTCTATTCTCCTAACTGGATTGTGAGGTTTTTGAGGGTACCATTCTATATCTTCACTGTCTGCTACATAATATGGTTAGAACAAAGCAAGCACTAGAACAGTCTAATGAATACAGCCATTCTAGATACCACTGGCACATCATTTCCCCAAAGTGTATGTATGTATGTATATTTAATTAATTTTCTGCATAAGGGTATTTTTCTTGCATGTATGTCTGTGTACCAAATGTATTCCTGGTGCCCGAGGAGCCACAAGAGGGTGTTGTTGTAGAATATGAAGTTGCTAAAGCCCAGGTTCTCTGCAAGAGCAACCAGTGCTCTTGACCACTGAGCAGTCTTAACAACCCTGCAAAATGTGTGTGTGTGTGTGTGTGTGTGTGTGTGTGTGTTTGTATGGTCTTAAGTTTGTTTTGTTTTTTTTTTGTTTTATGCACAAAGACCAGCATGATCCCTTGCTGCATAGATGGTCTTAAATCATTCATTCAAGGAAGGTCAGTTAGTAAAACCTAATGAAGCTTGTCCTTTGTGTGCTGAAGAACCAACCACTGCTCGCACATGTTAACCTATTTCCCCGTCAGACCCTGATGGTTTGAGGAGACAGCAGGAGTGAGAATCCTGGTCACACTCTACAGGTGACTCTAGAGCTGCTAGTGACCATCTTTTCTTCAGACTGCCAACAAGGGAAAAGGCACAGTACAGTGTTGAACGGAGACTTTTAATCCTATACCATCTTTCCTTTCTACTTTGCGAATAAAATGCAAACATTTTAGTGTGACAGGTAAAGTATTTGGAAATTAAGGCATACACTTATTAGATAAGGATTGAGACACAATACTGGCTTATTTTCACTTTGCTTAATGGTTTCAAGATTCATCCATGTTATAGCATGTATAAAATTTTCCTGCCTTTACTACCCCATTGTATGTATATACTGCATTTTCGTTTTTTGGGTTTTTTTTTTTTGCCTGTCCCAGTGGTTCTCAACCTGGGGGTTGAACAACCAACCTTTCACAGGCATTACCTAAGGTCATCAGAAAATGCAGATATTTACATTAAAATTCATAACAGTAGCAAAATTGTAGTTATAAAGTAGCAATGGAAATAATTTTATGGTGGGGAGGTCAAAAGATTCTCAGCATTAGGAAAGTTGAGAACTGTTGGTCTATTCATTCTATCAGTAAATACTTGGATTACTTCCACATTTGACTATTGTCTGCTCACCATTTTACTTATTTTGACCTTTTTTGTTTTAGGTAGGGTCCTTGTGTATCTACCCAGATTGACCTTAAACTTGTATAGCCAAGGATGACCTTGAGCTGATACTCCTGCTTATTTAGTGCAGGGGGGGGGGGTCAAACCCAGGCCTTCCAGCATGCTACGCAAGTACTCTGCTGACTGAGCTACATTCTCAACCTTACTGTTTTTTTTTTTTGTTTTTGTTTTTTTTTTTTTTTTGAGACAAGCTTTGCTGCATAGCCTAGGCTGGTTTAGAACTTTAATTGATGCTTCTTCTTGTAGTGCTGGTATTACAGGTGTGTGCACCCTTGTGCTCCCTACCATTTAAAAGTGTCATTAATTTGTTGGAAAAGGAGTAAAGGTCAGTGTTCTTACATTGTGTTGCACCATGGGAAATGACCATTTTTGCAGTTCAAAATAATCAAGTATCAGCAGTTTCATATGGCTGAGCCTATTAGGTCCTGTCACAGGTTTTTCTCATGGTGTAGTTTAGTTTGCTCTTCATATTCTGCACCATCCTCAGGATTTTCTGTAAACTGGAAGTTAAATGGGTGGTTAGCCCAGATTAAGTTTGTTTGTGACACTGTGTAGCTTAGGGTGACCGATCCTCCTGCCTGTTCTGAGCATAGGAGTACAGGTGTTTATCAGCACTCCAGTTTAGCTTTTTTGTTGTTGTTAAAAAGTTTAATTGATGCAAAGTGTTTTAGAATATATGCTGAAAATGATATTTGACAAGAGAGTTTATATGATAAAGAATTGTTTACTGTCACAAATATGAAAGTTACTATATTTGCTGAAATGAATTTTAGTTAGGTGAGTCATGACATACTGGACAACACTTGAAGGAGAAAAAAGTAATTGATCTTAGCTATCAAGTAAAGAAGTTACAAAGTGTATTTCTAGAAAGCCTGGCTTCAGAGTCAGTGGTATTGTCTTGTGTAACTGACACCATTCATAAGGCAAGATTATTTTCTTAGTACAAGGTTTGCCTGTAGCATCACTTCCAGGTCTGTTCTTTTATCTTGAAGAGAAGGGGGCATTAAAATAGTTAGGCCCATAGATGTAAGTGTTATTTCTATGGTTTTGCCATAGTCTTTTTATGTTAGTTATGATATGGAATTATTCTGAAACAATGATTATAAAGATGAAAAATAATGATTTTTTTTTTCTGATCCAGGGAGTTTCAGTCAGGTACTGATGCTAATCAGGTGTTTAGTGCACAGCTTGCCAGTCTGACAGTGGTCTTTGGCAAGTGGTGTCAGAGAAGAGAAAGGTAATGGTGGAACTGTCAGACTTTCTGGGTTATAGAATTATCTACCAATTTTTCTTTTCTTTTGGAATAGCATGTTTCTAACTTATACTGTTCTTTGTCCTCTTAGTTTTCTTGGTTCTTTTGAATATTCGTTACATGTATAGATATTAGGGTTTCCTTTTTATAAATAATGCCTTCAGTTTCTTAGATAAGTTAAGACTGGACGTTTCTATTCTTAGACCTGTGGAGTTCTTCTTTATCGTGTTTGGGTGCTGAGTCTCCTATTTTTGATATTGTCAGTGTGCTTTTCTGTAGTAGCCTTTTCTTCCCTTTTTATTTGATTCATAGACCCTAGTGATTGTAAAACAGATTTAATAACATTTAATGTTTCCCTGTGTTCCAGGCAGAGAGTTTGGCATAAAGTTTATAAACATGAGGGACTGGAGAGATGGCCAATGGTAAGGCACACTGCCCATCCAGAGGACCAGGGCATGATTCTCTGCACCCATGTCACTGCTCACAGCCTTATAACTCCAGTTCTAGGGAATTCAGTGCCCTCTTCTGGTTTCTGCAGGCACTACATGCTTGTGGTTTGTGTGGGTTTGAAGGACTTCCTAGGGCACAGGACTGAGAAGGGCTTTAGGTACCTTAACAAAACCTTAACAAGTCATCCAACTGAAATAGCTCGAGTATGAAGACAGTGAGTTCTGGGATCTAAATGGTCATATAGAAGTATCAAGTGTACAGCTGAAAATAATGTGTGTGTGTGTGTGTGTGTGTGTGTGTGTGTGTGCTGAAGAAACTTTTTTACTTCTTCCTCTTAGTTAGCTATTTGAATTCTGAACTGAGTTTGAGGGGTAAAATGTCAAAGATAAGGATAACCAGTAATTGTGGAGCACTTAACTGTGAGCAAAACACTTGGCTTGTAAGAATACTCTAAATTGTCACAAGAGTTTTGTTACCAGGATAAAGAAAGTGAGTTAGGTAAATAGCTTAAAAAGGTGCCACTAGGAAGAGGCAAGACCCAGATTTCCAACTTCCCAGCTCCACCTTTAGCCATCCACCCACTCTGCCTCAGAGTTCTTAGTTGAAGAATGAGATTGGTACAGGAACTATGGGAAGCAATGAAACACTTTAATGGAAATGTGTCCCTTAGGGAAAACAACTATAGAAACTGGCCTGGGCAAGTCAGGGAAGGCTTCATAAAGATGGCTTTGCTTAAGTTCAAGGTAGGTAAACATGAAGGTGTGTCAGTTGGTAGTAAGTGTTGGGTGGACCTGGAAGAGGTAACATGGTGTATTTAGGGAACTAAAATAATGAAGTATTTCTTAAATATGGAGTGGTTAGAAAGTTGAATAGGATAGGTGGAGCTAGATTGTGGAAACCCTCTCCTCCTAGGAGTGATGTGTGCATAGAGAACTGTTCTTTATTCTTTGGTTGCAGTTGAAGAGGTGTGTTGGTGAGAGCAAAAAGACAAGTTGGGAGTAATATACTTAGAAATCTCATAGGTGATCTGAAATAGCATTGGCATTGAGACTTAAAAGCAGGGAAAGTTATTAGCACTGTTTATTTAGTGTATTTTACATTGTATAAAAAGCCATAATCTTTGAAGCTCAAATAATTTGCATTTTGGAGAGCTACATTTCATCTGTTGTGGCTACTCACCTCTGCCTTGAGCACAAAAGGAACAGTAGATAGTTGATAAATAAATGGGTGTGTGAATGTATTCTGATAAAGCTGCACTTATAAAATCAGGTGGTTACCAGATTGGCTTACAGACTCTGATCAGTAGTGAAACTTCAAAAATAGTTAAAGCAGTGAGTAAATGATTAAGATGCACAGTGGTTCTAAATTTGTGGATGCGATGACTTTGGGAGTCACATACCTGATATCTTGCGTAACAGATATTTATATTAGTGATTCATAACAGTAGCACAATTACAGTTATGAAGCAGCAACAAAGTGAGTTTGTGGTTGGGATCACCAGAGCATGAGGAACTGCATTAGGAAGGTTCAGAACCACTGACTTAGCAGATAAAAGCATTGTTGCTAACCCTGAAGTCCTGAGTTTAATTATCAGGACCTCTATGGTAAATAGATGAATGTAATTTAAAAAAAAGATGATAATGTTGATGAAGCCTTTAGTATTAATGAAGGAAAAGGAGCCAGAAAGAGAAAGAACCTTAGGGTTTACCATTTTAAGGACTTAGGGAAAAATGTAGCTAAAAAATGGGGTCTGTTGGAAACTTAGCTGTAATTCAGAGATTCAGAACATTGGGAGAAAAGAGTACCCTGGAAGGGAGTCATTGGAGAAGAAAGAAGTCTGATGATCAACAGAAATATAAGCCATTTGTTGGTCACCTAAGGACCAGTGAGAAATGGAGAACTGGAAGAGTGGTGGCTGGGCGATATGTGATGCCAGGTGAGGAATGAGCTAGAGTTGAGGAAGCTGAATTAGTTTAGTTTGACCTTGATCTAAATATTTGGTCGTAATGGAAAAGAATTACAGTCAAGAGAAGTATTTTTCTTCTCATTTATTTAGAATGGTAGGCTAAACCGCAGGCTACACTAAAGAAATACACACAGAAAGAAGCAAGGACCTGACTAGAAAAGGACTGAAAGAATCCTATGGTCAGGAGCAATTGTGAGCAGGGCTTGAAGGGGTCAGATCCTAAAAGGGCCTCATGTGGAAAGAATCTGGACAGATAGTCATGAACACGCCCTGCCACAGGGGAGCTAGCAGGCTACTGAATCTGATGGCGTTCTTTTATTTTCTTTCTTTGACAGTTATTTGTGGGACAGGGCTTGTAAACTTTTCCCACACTGGGTGTATAGGTATATAAAATAGGTATATAAATAAAACATTTACTGATAGTCATAAAGAAATTTATTTTAAATAAGTTCTTGGTATACATGTAATTTTACCATATGTTAAAGTCAAAACAGTTTTGCATTATAATGAGGTAGATCCATCAGTACTGAGAATGACATGACATAAATATGTAGCATGAAAATGGAAGAAGTATATTTAAAGCTATTCAGAAACTGTTGGAAATTCTATACTAATCCCAAGCCCCAAATCATTTGATGGCTTTTGATAAAACTCAGGCCAACAGTTCATTTTGCAATTTTTAATTTAAAAAACTTAAATGTATTTTTTTAGAGTGTGTGTGTGTGTGTGTCAGTGTGTGTCAGAAGACAGCTTACAGAAGTCAGTCCTGTCTTTCCAATGTGGGGCCTGGGATTGTACTCATTGGCCAGGCTTGGCAGTAAATGCCTTTACCTAGAAGCTGTCTTACTGGCCCTCAAATACAGTTCACTTATCTTTTTGGATTTAATTTTTAATTTAAAAAACTTATGTGTGTGAGTGTTTTGCCTGCATGTATGTGTGCCATGTGTGTGCATGGTGCCTGTGGAGGTCAGAAGAGGGCATTGGATGTCTGGGAACTGGAGTAATAGATGGTTGTGAGCCGCCATGTGGGTGCTGGACCCTCTGCAAGAGGAACAAGTGCTGTTAACCAGTGATCCAGCCCCCCTCCCATTATGTTTCTCTAGAACAGCAGAAGACATGTATAAAGCTCTACGTTTATAGCATATAATAGTATAGGACCTGAGCCTAAGATGTCAGGCCTGTAATATTTTGTGGAGTGCAGTGCACACGTGTTCAGACCAGGGGCTGTAATGAACATGATGTGGTATGGCCGAGCAAGCCTAGAAACACCTTGGGCTTGTTACCACATTTTTGGTTAACTTTTCATGTTGGACATTTGAAAACCTTTTATCATTGCTGTATTTCCTGTTACCTGAGAGAAATCCAGCTACAACCTCCAGATTAGGAAGCTGGGCTACAGTGGAGAGAATGTTGTAAAGGAGGTGGTGTTTGAAGAAAAGGTGCTTTGGGGAATGCAACCTAGGACCTTTTCAGAAATGAGGGATTTAGGTGAAGGAAACAGATGTTCCTTGATTTAGAGTATTGCAGTTTTCTAATACAGGTTTTCAACTTTACCATTATTTGAGAATGATACATACTTCAAATTGTAGTTATTCTTCCTGAGCTGATGGTATGTGGCTGCTTAGCCATACGCACTGCCCTAGGTTGGCTGCACTTAACACACTTCTGAGCTACTGTTTCACAAAATGGGTTTGCCCAGATAGCTCTGTGGGAATTTGAGGAGTAGTTGTACTGCCCTGTTCTTTTGCTATATTGTTAATTATGGGAGTTATGTTTTCTTTCACTTAGTTGTATCAGATTTAGCTAAATACATTTTCTAATACATTGTTAGAATTGGAAAGCCAGATTTGAAGTATAAACTTCATATTTAGTTGAATTTTTAAAAATGGAACTAGCAGGAACATTGGTAGTTTAATGATTCAAGCCTCTTTCTTTTGTCACAAAGTTGAAAACTTAGGCCTTAGAGATATAGTTGTCACCCACTCACCTAGTTGGTACTATTCCTAGTTGCAGAAAACTAGAAGTCAGTTTTGTTTTAGAAACTTTCAAAGAAATATAAAGTAAAGAGAATAGCAAGTTGAGCTTGTATGTACATTTAAAAACAATTGCAGTATCATATCTTTTTTTCTTTCTTTATTCATATTTATTGAGCTCTACATTTTACTCTGCTCCCCTCCCTGCCTCTCCTTTCCCCCCTTCAACCCTCCCCCAATGTCCCTATGCTCCCAATTTACTCAGGAGATCTTGTCTTTTTATACTTTCCCATGTATATTAGGTCTA
>JAQHUG010000124.1:2023714-2040624 GCA_028555095.1 Dicrostonyx torquatus
AAGATGTGTGGATTGATATCCGGGTCTTCTATTTGGTTCCATTTCAGCCTGCTTTCTTATTGAACCAAGGATCAACATGGAGGGAGGCAACACCCACAATGGGCCCACCCCCATCAATCACTAATTAAGAAAATGTTCTATAGCAGTGTTGAGGGAAGAGTGGTGGGCTGTGTCCCACCGCCCGGCTAGCTTAACCCCCGAAATAACCACACAGAAATTATATTAATTAAATTACTGCCTGGCCCATTAGTTCTAGCCTCTTGTTGGCTAACTATCACATCTTGATCTAACTCATTTTTATTAATCTATGTTCACCCTGAGGTTGTGGCTTACCGGGAAAGATTCTAACCAGTGTGAGTCTCCGACAGGAGCTTCATGGCGTCTGCCACACTGCCTTCTTCCTCCCAGCATTCTCTTCTGTCTACTCTGCCCACCTAAGTGCCTGGCCCTGTCAAAAGTCCAAGGCAGTTTCTTTATTCAACCAATGAAAGCAACACAAATGCAGAAGGACCTCTTACACCATAGCATAGTCTTATGGAGGGAGGCATTTTCTCAATTGAGGTTCATTCTTTTCAGATAACTCTAGCATGTGTCAAGTTGACATAAAATTAGCCTGCATGTTATATGTTTTGCTTTTCAATTTGAGTCAGGTTTCATTCACTAATTTTATTTTCAAGTAGCTTTATTGAAGGATAATTAAAGTAATGATAATCTGCATGTTTGTCATATGTGTACTTTATGAAGCGGTCACCAAATCAGGATGAGAGGGATACTCATAACTCTTTAGTTTTTATTTGTGTGTATGTGAGGTTGGAGGGGTAGGGACAAAGAGGGAGGTCAGAAATGGGAGTTAGAGTCCACCCCTCATCTGAGGTATAGCAAATTGTGAGCTACTTAATGTGGGTGCTGAGACTTGCACTCAGGTCCTCTGTAAGAGCAGCAAGTGCTTTTACCATTGAGTCACCTCTATTTCTAATAATCACACTTTGTACTTTTTTTTTCTAATTTGATTAGTATTCTTGAATGAAATTATTCCACAGTGCTGCTCTAAGAGTTTAAATTCTTGAGATACAGAGTCCCTTATGAGGCACAGACTGCCTGGTGCCGAGTCGTTTAGAGGCTGTCGGATCCTCTGGGACTGGAATTGTTCTTAACTGCTGAGCCAGCTCCCCAACCCTTACTTGCTAAAGGAATTCTATGTTCCTTTCCTCTCTCCTCTCCCTTTCTCTCGGTTTCAGCTTTAGTTAGTATCTAAGTAGAGATGCAGTGGAGTTATAATAAATTGCAAATTGACATAGTTTCAGGTTTCTGATGAGATATTAACTGTATTCATGCCCGCTTTTTTTTGTTGTTGTTGTTGTTGTTTTGTTTTGTTTTTTCGAGACAGGGTTTCTCTGCAGCTTTGGAGCCTGTCCTGGAACTAGCTCTTGTAGACCAGGCTGATCTTGAACTCACAGAGATCCGCCTGTCTCTGCCTCCCGAGTGATGGGATTAAAGTCGTGTGCCACCACCGCCCGGCTGCCCGCTACATTTTTTATCTCCAGCGAATGGACCTAGGGACTTGATGGAAAAGGAGGCTTGAAGGTTGCTATTTGCTTCTTAATTTCTCATACTAAATAATACTTTTTGGATCAAAGTGATGCTTATCTGAATATCTAGTTGTGCTGCAGGAATATGTTCTGAGAAATGCATAGATAATATTGTCATTCTGAGAACTAGATGGTATGGCCAGTCACACGGTATGGCTCATGAAGTGTGTGAGAGAGGCTACTGGTGTGTAGAGCACACTCTTAGTGTGTTTTAGTCAGAGTTCTCAACAGGAACAGAATGAAGTCAGGTTTAAAATAGTGACAAGAGAATCACACCCGATAGTTTCTCTGTCTTTGAGGCTGGTGCCTCAGCAGTCAGAGTTGTCCCACAGTAGCTGTCCCTCACTGGGAGGGCGTGGGGACAGCAGCCAGTTACTCAGCCACAAGGCTGGTGCCCCAGCAGTCTCAGTCTGGCTCCTGAAGCTGGGACGGTTCTCGGAAAGCTGCTAGTTCCAAGTCCAGGGTGAGAGCTTGGAAATGCAGGTGTGAGCACAGGGCGGGGATCAACAGCGGCAGCAAGCACAGGGCAGATCAGCTCAGCGCAAGGGGGAAGGCCAGGTGAGGAGAAGGCAGATGAGCTTCCTGACAGACCCTGTTTATCCGCTGCTACCGGAAGGCCCTGTCCATAATAAGGGTGATCAGAGTGGGCCTTTCCATGTCAGTCAAGATCTGCACAGTTGTCAGATGAGAAGTGAAAGTATAAATAAAAGGAGCACAATAGAAAAAAAGTATAGTAAAATAAATTCCTAGACCAGTAATATGCTTGCTTGTCATCGGCAAGTACCAGTATACTTCACATAGTTGTATATACTATACTTTATCTGCCTGGCAGGGTGCTAGGTTTATTCACACTAGCTAGCATCACCACAACCAAGTGAGTATTTATTATATTGTATCTTAGTTAGGTTTACTGTTACAGTGTTACATGGGGACCAAAAGCAAGCTGGGGAGGAAAGGCTTTCACATCACAGTTCATCATTGAAGTCAGGGCAGGAACCTGGAGGCGGGAACTGATGCAGAAGCCGTGGAGGAATACTGCTTACTAGCTTGCTCCTCATGGCTTGCTCAGTCTGGCTTCTTATGCAACCCATGACCACCATCCTAGGGGGTGGCACTAGCCACAGTAGTCTAGGCCTTCCACATTAACCACTAATTACAGATATGCCCAATAGGCTTGCCTACAGCCTGCTCTTCATGGGGATATTTTCTCAGTTGAGGTTTCCTCCTCTCAGATGCTTGTGTCAAAGGGACATAAAAACTAGCCAGTACACATTGTCACAGCAACATCACAGTTGCTACCTTGGCAGTAGTTGGATAGAAATTTTTTGTTTCCCTTATGTTGTGGAGTGACTACCAGATACGTGGTGTGTTGTTGTATGGTATAATTCTATATTCAGGCTATTATGTATTTTGTTTAGGTTTATCATTTGACTTTTGCTCTAATTATTCGAGGCTAAATGTTTCAAATTTTATAGTTTCACTAGCACAAACAGAAAACGTAGACTATTCCAACCTCAAAGTTCAAAATATGAAACACACAAGGAAATAAATCTAAGTAGTATGTAGACACTGAAACTAAAATAGACCAGGCAGGTTTGTTAAAAATTTAAAAAAAATCACTAAGATTAAAATCTTAATGAGCAGATGAAATGGGATCTCAAATTGGAAAATACAAGTTGCATCCTGTAGAGAACACAAAAAGGGTAATAAGCATTGATAATTACCTACTTTGTAAGAGTGACAGGTGCTCTTATTAATGTTTATCACTTTTCAGGAACACTTTTTAAATAGCTTAACATCCCACTAAAATAGATGACAGGAGAGAAAAATGATGACTTCACTTTGGAATATCATGGTGTTTGTGGCCTTTTCTGAGTGGTGATCTAGGAGACACTTTAGCTCAGGTGAGAACTATAAATCTAAGTTTGTTAAGGTTGTTGGGCTTGTGGAATACTCCTGAATCTGCTTACATAAATGTAGCAGTTTATTTAAAGGAAGCTGCACTTAAAGGGACAATTCAGGTCTGGATTTCCGAAGATCTGAAATCTTCAGTCCATATTCACAAATCTGTAGAGCCCAAAAGTAGATAATTGGTTTTATGACGTGGGGACTGACTGTTAAAGAACACATGGTATCTTTATATAGTGATGGTAATATTCTAAAATTGATAGTGGTAATAGTTCAACTTAGTAAAGTACTAACAGGTAATACATTTTGGTACTTAAGGTGAGTGGGTTATATGGTTATGTGAATTATATTTCAAAGGAATTAAAGTGTATTTTGATGTGGATTAAACTCTGGAGGCATATTTTTGTTTATTAGAAAATTAGCGAGATGTTTCCTATTAAATGTGTTTATCAACTATCTAGAAAGTGTATATATAACTGCCCAATTCAGAACTCTTGAGTAAACATCCAGAATGTCTCTGGTTATTGGCATTGAAAGATGCCAATATGATAACCTGGGATGAAATTTTAGGGCCTATGGGATTTTGATACAATTTAGGGAAGAACAACCTAGATGGAGGAGGAGGAAGACCAAAAGGGAAGAAAGTCAGGTGTATGGTATTGTGGAAGTTAGAGAAGTGAAAATTAGTGTGTAAATGATTTGAACAGAGTTTTGCAAACATGCAGCCTAAATAAGGATTGAAATCCTCGATTATTAGGTTGTCGGTGATCTTGGCAAGAATACTGTTAGTAGAATTTTGGATAGAGTAAAATGAAGACAGTATAGGTGGGTTTATAAAGAATTTTGACCAACGAAGACAGTAATCAGAAAATTGGAGAATTATGGTATTTAATGGAAGAAACTTAGGTGTACTTATAATGATGAGGGATAAGGATGGCAAAGGAGAAGGGATAATTCATAAGTGCTTGCACAAGAGGGTATAGTGTTGGAGTACAGGTCTTTGTTTTTGGTAGGAGAAAAGGAAACAAGATGTTTGGGATCCCTGATAGGAAGTTGAAATAGTTGCTACTATATGGCAGTTTCTGTTTTCTCAGAAGAAGGCTTGAGGCTGAAAAATGGACCAGTGCTTAAGAGCACTTGTTGCTCTTGCAGAGGACCCTAGTTTAGTGCCCAACCCCCACATTGGGTGGCACACAGCTGGTTGTAACTTTAGTTTTGGGGAGATCAGACTTCTTCAGGCACCTGTATTCATGAACATACCTCCCAAAGGTATAGTACATATACACACAATTAAAAATAAATCTTAAAAGAGTCTTAAGGGGCCTGGTCTTCTGCCATGAAGAATGAGGGTATAGGAATGGGAACTTAAGAAAAGTGACATCTGTGCAAAATCAAATCAAAGACTGTGAAGATTTCCAAACAGTGAGCTTTAGGAATTTAACAAAGGCTAAAGACCTAGAATTTGTAATACTTAATGGCCATTGAATAATTTCTTTTCTGTTGAGTTATTTACCAGTCCAGCTTTTGGAATGAGAATGGAAGCAACCCAGGGCTAACTATTTTTGCCGTAGCAACAAGATAGAAGTAGAGAAGCAGAGGTATTGATGTATAGAAACTGTAAAAGAAGCAGACTAGACACACTGGACAGACTGGTAGGAACGCAAGGAGATAAGGGTGTCAAGTCATCTTTACCCATGTAGGTCAATTTGCCAAATGGTTAATTAGCAGGAGATTGTCTAACACCTTAAATTGTGTTTAGAGAAGTTCAGTGCTGCTTCTAAGAGGGACTCACCAAAATAAACAGCAGTGCCAGCGGTGTTTATTAGAAAATTACCCATTTCACGTACTTGGTCAGTGAAATATAAAGCATACAAAATTCATCATTGTCGGAATGACACATCTGTAGATCTTTTTTGTTGTGGTTTTCAACAGCATTTCACTGTGGCCTCAAACTTGGAACAGTCTCCTGCCGTGGCTATGTTTGGGATTGCAGGTAGTTGTTTGGGTTTTGAGACAAGATCTCACTCCATAGTCCAGGCTGGCTTTGAAAATGTGATCCTCCTCCCTTGGCTTCCAAATGCTAGGTTCCAGGTATTAGTCATCATTGCTATGGTGTAGCTGATTCTTCTGGGTGAGGGTGGGTTGAGACAAGATCTCTTGGTAGACCAGGTTGGCCTTGAACTCTCAGAAGTTTTCCTGCCTCTGCTTCCCAAGTGCTGGGGTTAAAAGTGTGCACTACCATGCCCAGCTTTTAGCTGGTTCTTTAGGAAAAAAGTTGCCACAGAATCTTGTCATGGTGAAATTAAAACTTCAAGGGGGAAGAGTAGAAGTCTATGTCTGGACAGCCGCTTGAACAGGCTGTTTGAATAGGTGTTGAAAACAGCAGTAATATAATCAGGAGTTTGATTGGAAAGGAAAACTAAGCTGAGCCACTTGACAGTCTTTGGTGAATACAAGGGAGATGGTGTCAGATGAGAACGAACACAGAAGATGTTGGTAGATAGTATTGAAGTGTATGGAGATAGACTGTCACAGATGGATTGTTTAGAGCGTGAGCTGTGGCCATTACAGTGATGGTTATAGTTAATATTTGTTGTGAGCTTTCAGCATGCCACAGGCACTGCTCCTATTAGAGACATTTCCTATACCTGCTTGATTGCTCTTAGGAACCTGATGAAGTACTTTCATAAAGAAAAGAAACAAGGGGAGGGGAAGAGAGAGATTGACAGACGGACGGACGGGTACATACACACACACGAGAGAGAGAGAGAGAGAGAGAGAGAGAGAGAGAGAGAGACCCCAGTAGCATTTCGCAAATATCAAAGCTCGTCCATGTGGGGATCAGTGATACAGACCCAGGCTGACTCGAGAGCCGATGTGTCATGTCATCATAGGGCAGTGCACTAATGTGTTTGTCTCATATATATACTCAGACTGTGTTGAATAATTCATTTTGTTTATAATTACCTTAGAGGAAAACTGTTCAGTAGGGTTTTGATGCTCTGTAATTTGGTGATGATTGTTTTATATATTTTGTGTATTAAACTAGAGCTGCAGGTTAATGTTTGACTCCTTAATTAGCAATATCAGCATCTTAAATTGATACATTTTTGTTTTGTTTTTTAATTTTTTAAATTTTATGAACTTTTGGTTAAAAATAAAAATCTTGCATATAAATGAAAACATCACACATGGAAGTTAACCAGACCAACTGGACAACTCAGTGAATAGTTAGAAAAGGCATTTATTTGCTATGGAAACTGTAGCTTCACATTAAATTTTATACTTTCAGTACTGAATATATTTTATATACTTATCTACTTGTTTTGGTTTGTTTTTGGTTCTGAGATCTTTTTAAAAACATAATGTTTTGATACTGCCCCAGTCTTGGTGCTTGAGAAACACTCTGGTTGTAGCCAGTAGTCTGTTTTAATAAGCCATAGGATTCTGGTGTAGGCTGAAGTTTGAAAATTATTGATCCAAGTCAGGTGCAGCATAGGAAGATGACCCTGGAGAAGTGCTAGTATTATCAGTGGGGGTTTGTTGTTATTATTTGTTTAGGGCCACACTCTGAACTGAATTATAATGGGTACTTATTACAGTTACTTTGTATTTTGATGGCTGTAGCATGTTGGTGTTACTGGGCAAAAGCATCAGTGAATCACAATTTTTTATGCATTTCTTTTGAGAACCTATGGGTATTGGGTATTGAACCCAGGGCAGTTGTATGTGCTAGGTAAGTGCCCTCCCACTGAGCTGTTCTCCCCCCAGCCCAGTGTACAAGTTTAATAAAAGGTGCATGGTGGTATATTAGTAATGTTATTTTCCCCTTTAAACATTTAAAATCCATGTGATATTCCATACACAATAGCATAGAAAATAATTCTTGAAGCAATAATAAAATAGATTTCTATGAATCCAACACCTAATTTCAGAACGAGAACCAGTAAGCTAGCTGTATTTTCCTCTCTGTTACTATAGCTATGCCCTTCCAGAAGTAAACTCCCATCACAGTTTTTTAAATTATTACTTTTGGTCTCTAGATTTATCACATATGCTTCTATACTGAAATATAATATTGATTAATTTTGTTTTTTTTTCATAAAACTAATGTGAAGAAAAGGTTCATTAATTCTTGTTTAATAATTAATTAATAAATAATTAATAATTGTGTCACAGTTCATTAAATTTTGTTTTTATGTTTTGCTATTACATACAAGTGATGCATGCCCTCAAACTGTCTATATATGTCTTGTGGCACTCGTATGCAAGAGTTTAAGTAGAGTGGAGTGTCTTTTATAGTGATTTTTATTTAGTGTTACCAAGTTTTACCAGATTTTTGTTGGAAAGTGGTTGTTTTAACAAATTTATCAGCTCCACATCTTTGTGAACACTTGGAGATGTTATACTTGTTGAGATATAATTCACACTGTGTTAATTTATGGAGCTTTAATCCACTCATTTATTGTCTGCTGCTCAGTGACTTTTGATGTGTTTTAAGAGTTGTGAAAATGTCACAACTGATGTTAAAATGTTTTTGCCACCACAGAAGAAATCTGTCCCTCCTTTCCACATCTCCCACTCCCCTATAACTAAGAAATACTCATCTTTCTGTCTGTAGATTGCCAGTTCAGATGGGATTGTTGTATGTGGCTCAAAGTTCTTAGATGTTGCAGAGTGTTGATCTGCATGAGGCAAGAGTGAAGTCTGCTCAACATTACTCAGTAGCTGGTGTTGGTTCAAACTTGTGGAGTCTGACACTGGGCAGTTTATTTTAGGCATTTTTAAGTACACTACAATTTGGAAAAAAGTTTTCTTGTGTAACACAACCCTGTGTACACAAGAAAACTGGAGGCATAATTACATTGAAACTCGTCTCAAAGAAAGTACATGTCAGCTCTTCCATAAAGATGGGTTCTGTAGATAGACTACATGTGTTACCTTAAGGGCCTAGGGGAGGATCTGGTGTAGTCTTGGTCATGTAGATGGTGCAGAGGTCATCAGGCTATACACCATCTCAGGTCCTGTTTATAGAAGTCTGGGGGAGCCAGATGTGGCCTTGGTCAAACAGGTAATGCAGAGATCACTCATTCCCAGCCTTCTGGGTGAAAAACAGATTATATATCTCTTCTTCTGAAGAGGCAGCTCTGCGTGTTTAACATTCCTGTTTCCCCAATGCTTATCTGTGAGCACAGTGACCTTATGCTTCTATGGGTCCTAGGGATTGAATTTAGTTGGCAAATACTTTAACCTGTCAAGCCATCTCATGCCCCTCTTCTGACTTACTTTAAAGTTAACAAAATACGTAAATAAATCACACCAAATTTACTATAAAAGCTAATAGTTGATACTTTCGTGTTTTATTATTGTATTTCAGCATTTTTTTGATTCTTCTCTTTTTCAGAATTATTTCTGATCATTTCTTAAACCCTGATATTAATTTTTTATTTTTGTTTATTTTTTTGAGACAGGGTTTCTCTGTACCTTTGGATCCTGTCCTGGAACTCACTCCGTAGACCATGCTGGACTCGAATTCACAGAGATCTGCCTGCCTCTGCCTCCCGAGTGCTGGGATTAAAGGTGTGCGCCACCACTGCCTGGCACATCCTGATATTTTAAATTGTTTGTCTTTACTTTAAATGTTTGCTGTAGTAATCAATTTACATTTTATAACTTAATTCTGGTATTTCAGATCTGAAAAGGATGAGCTTACATTCTCTTCTGGTTCTTGCCATTCATTCTTATTTCTGAATATGGTTCTGTTTATTGTGGCTTATTTTCTAGTGTCTAGGGACATGATTAATTTTTGGAGACTGCTTTTCTGTAGTAAACTCACACATCTGCTTTTGTAAGAAACAACCTGCTGGGGCCATTTTGAAGTTCTGACTAAACAATTGTCTTACTATTTAGCTCTGCAGTTTTCATCTGGGGTGGGACTTCCGTTCCCAACATGCAATGGGTATTTATCGTCGTTAGTTTCCTTGTCACTTGGTTTTAGGACTTTTATTACTCAGGCTTAACCTGGTACAGCAGCATATTACAGGCCCCACCCCACCAGACAAAATGTAGTTGTTATAGAAAAGCAGCCTTCTCCGAACTTTTTCCAAAAGTTACTGTTTTTATTATTAAGAAGATGATTTTACTTAAAATCTAAGGCTTCTTAAAACTCACTGCAGTGGCATTATCACACTTGGTTTTGTCAACCTAACAGCCAGCCGTTCTCTAGACTCACTGTCCAGTGTTGCTCTGACTGAAGCTGAAGGCCCCTGAGGGGCGGCAAGGGAACGGCAGGTATACTACTGTGAGTCCCAACTGTGGGGAATGTGCTCAAAGGCAGAGAAGGAAGACTCACACAGAGTTCTACATGGATGCTCAGCTTATTGGCTGGTGCCCACCTATGTTGATGACAGGTTGTTTTTTTTTCCACTCAGCTTGCCAACGTAGGTGCTACTCTCCTTTGAAACACCCTTACAGACATACCCTAGACAGTTCATTGATATATAAATGCCAAGCCACCTGGAGAAGAATGAACTCAGTGCCTTAAATACTGATAATAATGAGGTTGATAATAATGAGGTTTGTTTGTTTGTTTGTTTTCCGGTTTTTTCGAGACAAGGTTTCTCTGTGGCTTTGGTGCCTGTCCTAGAACTAGCTCTTGTAAACCAGGCTGGCCCCGAACTCACAGAGATCCTCCTGCCTCTTGCCTCCCGAGTGCTGGGATTAAAGGCGTGTGCTACCACTGCCAGGCTGTTTGTTTCTTTAACCATTTTTTTTTTTTTAACCAGCTACCTGGTCATACCTTAATCTAATAAATTAACAACCAGATTTAACATCACCAGGATTGTATATGAGATTAATTGTTGGGAGTTTGAGGTCTGTTTTTTAAATTGTTAATCAGCTTTCCTATACCACGATGAAGTACTTCAGATGGCCAGCTTCCAGGAGGAAAGGATTATTTAGCTTATGGTTTCAGAATTGGAATTTATGGTCATTTGGTCCTGTGGCCACACAGTACATTATGTTGGGAGTGTTTGGTGGAGGAAGCCCTGTTCATTCTTGGCAGTGGATAAGCAAAGAAAGTTGTTAGGGAGAGGTCACACCCTCAGTGGCCTAATTTTCTTCCACTAGGTTCTGCTTCTTAAAGACTTCGGCCTTTCGAGTCATACCATAGACTAGAGTCCTTTGGGGATACTTATCCAAATCATGCCATTAGCTTGAAGCCTTTTCATCTTACCATCTGACTTTCTTATGCACTTGTTACTGGTTTAGAACAATGTTCCACGGTACAGATGTGTCGCAGTTTAGGTGTGGAAAATAGTTTGTTGTTGTTGTTTTGGTTTGACTACTAGAAGTAAAGCTGTTGTAAACATAGGGTATAGGTTTCTTATGAAAATAACCTTCTTTCTACTGGGATGAATGCTTAGAAGTTTAATGTCTGGGTCCTGTGGTAGTTGAATCTTTAGTTTAAGAATATCAATTGTTCTTGAATTATTGTTCTGTTTTATATTTCCCAACAAGGTATGAAATTTCTTCTTTTTGCCAACATCTGGTGCCATTACAAACCTTTTCTGTCTGGCTGGCCGTAGGACAATCCCAGGGATTTTGACAGAAATTGTTTTTATAAACCTGTATCAGTATGGGAAGAACTGATTTCCTTACCAAGTCACATCTACTACATAAACATTATATTCTCCATTTTTTTTTTTTGTTATTGTTGTTTTTTGTTTTTCGATACAGGGTTTCTCTGTAGCTTTTGAAGCCTGTCCTGGAACTAGCTTTTGTAGACCAGGCTGGTCTCAGTCTCACAGAGATCCACCTGCCTCTGTCTCGCGAGTGCTGGGATTAAAGGTGTGCACCACCACCGCCAGGCTCTCCATTTGTTTATATAATAATCATTGGATTCATTTTAAAATGTAAAAATATTGGTGTGTGTGTGAGAGAGAGGAAGAGAGGAAGAGCAAGTTTGAGTGAGTGAGCAGGGTAGGGGAAGGAATGTGTGCATGGGTTTGGAGGTCAGAGTACAAACTTGGGTATTGATCCTCACCTTCTACCTCCTTTGAGACAGTCCGTTTTTCTTCCTGCTGCATATGCAGAGCTTCTGGTGATTCTCCTGTCTCTGCCTTCTGTTTTGCATAGGAGTGCTCAGGATTACAGATGTATGCCTTACCTAGGCTTTATGTAAATTCAAGGGTCCCGAACTCAGATATTGCTTGCATGGTAAACACTTTTTTTTATCCACCAAGCCATCTTCCCATTGACTTCTTTTTTCAGTGTTGTGTAATTTCTTCTTACAGTCCTTGCTTACGTATTGCTAGATTATAGAAATCCAGTTGGATTGGACTACGGCCGCCTTGATAACTGCCGTTTTCCCCACCTTGTGGTCCTGTACCCCACTGCATGGAGCAAAGTTAAGATAATAATCCAAGGTGTTTGGGCGATGGCTCATTTGATGTATATGTAGGGCTTGTGCATGCACGTGTGTGTGTGTGTGTGTGTGTGTGTGTGTGTGTGTGCGTGTGCGTGCATGTGGGCACCTGTTCTAATGGAGGAAGAACGATTCTCTTTTATAGTTATTTGCTGTATCCCTTGAAATGATCTGTCACTGTACCTGGTGTATGCTGATTTTCAGCTTGGCTGCTGGCCAACAGGTGCCAGTGATCCTCCTGTCTCTACCATCCAATCCCCAGTGCTGAGATTACAGTTTCAGGGACCCACTCTTGGCTTCTTATGTGGGTGCTGAGAATCCGAGCTCTTGCCGGCCTGCTTACACAGCATACACTTGAATTCACTCAGTAGTCTCCTTAGCACCTCTTTGGTTTTCTTAACTAACATCACATTTCTTAATATGTTTTTGAGAAAGGTGCATGCCCAGTGTCTGTGGCTCAGCCTTGTCAGGGTTAGCATATGAACATCTACCTTAGGGCACAGGAATTGGTTTTAGGTTTTTTGTTTGTTTTTGCTTTTTTTGTTTTTTGTTTTTTTCTCACCATTCTCTGTGAGTCTCCAGTAAATTGTAGCTTGTGTGATCCTGAATATGTAAATTTTCAAAGTGTAAAACTTTATTTTAAATTCTGTTGTCTGTGCTTTTATTGCTAATGTAGAGGTATAGTTTGTGTTTTTATTTTTTGTTTTGTGACATCATTGAACTTACTAGTTAGATCCAGAAATTATTGGTAGGTTCTTTGGGGTTTTCTATTAACAGTTAGTTTTTGTTTTGTTGTTGTTGCATTCTGGTCTGTGTGTCTTTGCTACCTTTTCTTACCTTACTTTACTGCCAAGAACTCCTTAATCAATTATAGTATTGATTAAGAACTGTGAAAGTGAAATCTTTGTCTTTTTCTCAGTCTTTTGAGGAAGATACTCAGACTTGTGTTCTCAGATATGTTAATAACAGTTTTTTAGGTCTTTTGTTTTGTTTTTTGTAGTTCTTTTGTTTGATTTGAAGAACCCCTTTTGTTATTTTTCTGAAAGATTTTCATTATACATGGGTTTAGTTTTTGTTATTTTGTTTTTAAGGCAGGGTTTTGGTATGTATCCGTGGCTGGCCAGGAACTCCCAGGGAGCAGCCTGCCTCTTGACTCCTGAATACTGGGATTGAAGATATATGCCACCATGCCCAACTGGCTATAGAATTTTGTCAATTTTTTTTAAATCTTTTTTTGTTTGCTAATATGGTTCACAATGATTAGTTTTCTAATATAGAAATAGTCTTGGATTCTAAAGTAAACTGCACTTGGTTATGGTGTATAATTTTGTACAGTATGTCATTGTTTTCCTGTCCATGTGTCCCCCTACCCCCATATCCTCGGGAACTGTGTTCTAAGATCTTTTCTGGTGTCTGAAACTATGGTATGGATATTATTATACCATGTGTATAACTAACTTTTCCCCTATCTATAAATATTGATAATCTATTTAACAGAACAGTAAGAGATTAGCAGAAGTTGAACAGCTATAACAATATATTATAATAACTTTTACAGGGGCTGGAGAGATGGCTCAGAGGTTAAGAGCACTGACTGTTCTTCCAGAGGTCCTGAGTTCAATTCCCAGCAACCACATGGTGGCTCACAGACATCTGTAATGAGGTCTGATGCCCTCTTCTGGCCTACAGGCACATATGCAAACAAAACAATGTATACATAATAAATAAATAAATAAATCTTTCTTAAAAAAAACTTTTACATGGCTTATCCCTCTCTCAACGTACTTTATCATATTGTACTCCTGTGATGATAATTTGAGGTGGCTCACTGCCTACAGGGTGAGATTAGGTGAGGTGAGGTAGGGTGAATGAAGACAATTGGGCATTTTAATATAGCATTGGAATGCCACATAAGGGTTACCTGAACACAGTACAATGCTACACGGTTAATGAGATAGCTAACATGGTGTTAAGTAATTACTAAACAGCACACAGGGATTCTTGGTATGTTGGATGAGAAGGTGACATTTATCATGCTGCTCCGAATGGTACAGAATAGTTTATTTTTGTGTCTTTTTTCATTGAATTTGTGTGCTTTATATGCATTTGTGTACATGTTGTGTGTACTTACATGTTGTGTGGGAGCAACAGAAGGACTTAACATGTTTTGCTTTATTCCCTTGAAACAGTCTCTTACCGTACCTGTAACGCGGTCATTTCAGCTATGCTGGCTATTGAGTTGCTGGGGCCAGTCTGTCTCCACCTTGTAATGCTTGGACTACAGGCATGCATAGCCATGCCCAAGGGCGTGTGCGCGCGCTTGCGTGTGTGTCAGGAGTAACATCTGGGATTTTAATTTTAAGGCCTCATGCTGGCACAACCAACACTCTTACTCAATGACCAACCACCTCAGCCTCCATTTAATACTTTTAGACTGCAGTTGAAAGTGGGTAAAAGCTTGGAAAGAAAAGCTCCTGATAGGGAAGAATTACTATATATTGAATATTATTTGGTAATTTTTTTTGCTTAAGAGTTTTCACATCTGTGCCATAGGGAATATTGGTTTGTAGTATTCCTGTTACTTACCTTGTCTTCTTCTTCTTCTACTTCTTCTTCTTCTTCTTATTATTATTATTATTTGGTTTTTCGATATTATTATTATTATTATTTGGTTTTTCGAGACAGGGTTTCTCTGTGGCTTTGGAGCCTGCCCTGGAACTAGCTGTTGTAGACCAGGCTGGTCTCGAACTCACAAAGATCCGCCTGCCTCTGCCTCACGAGTGCTGGGATTAAAGGCGTGCGCCACCACCGCCTGGCTTGTGTGGGTCTTTAGGTGACCTCACTCCACACCTCTATTCCTTGCAGCACACATGGCCTCTTTTTTGGACCAGCTTCTCTCTGTAGATATCCTGTATCACCGACATTTTCAGCACACTGGGGTCATCAGTGAAATTTAGGCTTTAACTTAGTTTTACACAGTGGCCACACAGATTCTCCTTGCAGTGAATCTGCCCTTGCCACCCATTGCTTGACCTCTTCTGAAACATTGGTGTAAGTCTTTATGGCCCTTGAACCCTTGTATTTTTCATGCCTGCAAAATTGGCTCTGAGTTCTGCTGTGGCTATACTGGCCACATGTCTTCATAGATTAACCCAGGCAGTATACTTCTCCAGGCAGCCATTTTTTTGAGCAGAGAACTCTTACAGAGGTATTCTTGTTTTTCAGACATTCTGCTGTCAAATGAAAGTTTTTCAAACAAATGTTTAGTTTTACAGCGCTGAGTCTTTTTGGTTTTTCGAGACAGAGTTTCTCTGTGGCTTTGGAGCCTGCGCTGGAACTAGCTGTTGTAGACCAGGCTGGTCTCGAACTCACAAAGATCTGCCTGCCTCTGCCTCATGAGTGCTGGGATTAAAGGCGTGCGCCACCACCACCCCGCTAACGCTGAGTCTTTTATAGATGGGATGTTGCCATTAGGACACCATGGATGTGTGGCTGTTTTCAGAAACCAGAAGAGGGTTTGCATTCCTGGAGCTAGAGTTACAGGTGGCCATGAGCTGCCCAATATGCAAGCTAGGAACCAAATTTTCATCTTCTTAAGGATCAGCAAATACTCTTAAACCATGAGCCAACACTTAAGCCTGACAAAAACTATTTTTAATGTGTCAGTACAGCATGCAGTTTCTTCTTTACTGCCCTTATCTCCTAAACATTTACAGCAGCTTTGTCACGCCTGTCTGCCATTTTTAACACCTTTTTCTTTGTCAGATTGCACATTTTTGCATATTCTTCTCTGTTTTCTGCTTAGAATTCTTGCTATAAACCAGGCTAAAGGCAACACCCATGCAGTAACCTGAATGCTAGGATGTAGCCAGATTTTTCCCCCAGAGTGTAACATGGTTAGCCTTTGGCCTAGTTCCTATAGAATCTTTGTTCCCCTATGGAACTTCAGGAACACAGTGCTTACTGCCTCTGTTTCTGCTGGCATCATAATTTCTAATTTCCCTGGCTCCTGACAGAGTGTGCTTTTGCTCTCTAGCACCTGTTTGTAAATTCTGTTACATCCCCCTGCAAACCAATTCCAACTGCATGGGTTGTTACAGTAACTATGAGCAAGTACCTGAAGGAAGTAACTTATTTTAATTCATGGATGGAGGGAGTCCATGGTAGGGAAGGTATGGTAGCAGAAGCACGTGGTAGCTGCTCATACAGGACCAGGCTGTAATGGAGAGCAAATTGCATGGTACTTTGAAATATGAATAGTTAAGAGATAACTTCATTAGTTATAAGCCTCATCTGACTGCCTTAAGCAAAGCTATAATTTACTGGAAGAATTAGGTAGTTTGTGGATGAGGGTGTGGGAATTCTTGATTCTATGTCCATTTTCTTCCTAGGGAATTTAATGACACCTTCTTGCTTAGAGCTCGAGTTACTGCAGATGATCGTTTCTGTGGTATTTGCTAAGAAACAAGATAGGAGAGAGTGAGGCAGTTTAGATTTCCTACACAAAATAAAACCGAAGAGAGGACACAGCTCACACGCTCCCCCTCCCCCCACAATCATCACCACCACTACCAACAATAGCAATAAAACATACACACACAAAATCTTGGGGTGCAATTTGGACAGAATAGTAGATCATTGATAGCCAATCTACCCCTCAGTTTATACAAATCAACCAACAGATGTTTGATAAAACAATGTCAGCCCCCACCCACTCCAAGACAGGGTCTCTCTGTTTAGCCCTGTCTTATCCTGGAACTCACTTTGTAGACCAGGCTGGCCTTGAACTCACCTGCCTTGGCCTCCTGAGTGCCAGGATTAAAGGCGTGCACCAACATTGCCTGGCACAATGTCATCTTTTTAGCTAATTATAGGTCATTATTTAGAAAAGAATTGATCAGGTAGATGCAATGGTACAGGCTTATGATCTTGAACTTGGAAGGGAGCTGAAATAGGAGGAGTTTGAATTTAAGGCCAGCCTGGTTTGT
>JAQHUG010000124.1:2041724-2065919 GCA_028555095.1 Dicrostonyx torquatus
GTTCAAGGAATAATATTTTATAAGTTGAGAATCAACTTAAAACTTGTTACTGGTATTTCCCACTTTAATACATTATATTAAACGTACTATCTGTAGTTGTTGGTTGATCAGTTAGGTAAGCTAAAGTGAGACAAATGAAGGTCTTAGTTTAAGAAATCACTAAATGCCTCATTTTCCTGATCAGATTGTTTATATCAGTTGTTTCTCTTCTTAAAATATTTCTTTTAAAAAATACTCTATATTATAGATCAGTGAGGTGGCTCAGCAGGTAAGGGCACTTGCACCAAGTTTGATAACTTGAGTTTAATTCCCAGAACCTATCTGTATGTGGAAGGAGAGAACTAGCTCTCTCTCAGCCTGTCCTTTGACTTCCACCTGAGCATAATGGCATGTACACATACCCTCTACACATGGAGTATTACAAGTTGAACTGAGTGTGGTAGCCTACACCTAAAATCCCAGTACTTGTAAGGTTGAGACAGAATTGCCATAAGTTCAAGGTTAGTCTGAGTTTGTGGAACTCAGAAAACCTCAAAACAGAATAAAACAACTGTCTTAGTGTTCTGTTGCTGTAAAGAGACCATGACCATGGCAACTCTCATATAGTAAAGCATTTAATGGGGCTTGCTTACAGTTTCAGATGTTTAGTCCACTGTCAGCATGGCAAGAAGCCTGGGGGCACATAGGCAGACATGGTGCTGAAGAAGACAAGCATTCTACATCCTGATAAGCAGGAAGAAGAGAGAGCCACTGGGTTTGACTTGGGCTTCTGAAACCTCAAAGCCCATCCCCCACTGACACATTTTCTCTACCAAGGCCACATCTTACTCTTAACAAGTCTGCACCTCCTAATCCTTTCAAATAATTCTACTCCTTAAACATTCAAATATATGAGCCTATTGGGCACATTTTTATTTAAACCACTACAACAGCCTTGTCCTAAACTTCCTCTATATTTGCAAGATATACAGGAAAAATTGTAAGATTATATCAGTTAGTTGGGCAAAGCATTTTGCAAAATTCTAATACCCATTTCTGGTTAAATGACTAAACACATTCAGAATGAGAGCAGTTATCACATTTGATGAAGAGCAACTACAAACTTCGTACTTAGTGGTGAGAAACTGAAATCTTTCCCTAAGATTAGTAGGCGAGTCAAGACAATCCATTCTCACTGCTGTTAATCATTATATTGTTGGAAGTTCTAATTGATGGCAGAAGAAAAGGAAGGAAAGAAGAAAAGCAAAGAAAAGATAGCTTTGTCCATGTCAAGACGGTTTGTATGGAAAAATCCTAAATACTCTTAAGGCTTCTGGGGCTGAGAATATAAATGCATTGGTAGTAGAGTGCTTACTAGCATGTAAGAAGCCCCGTGTTCTATCCCAGCACTACATAAACCAGTCATGATGCATACCAGTAATCAATCCTAGCACTTTAGGGTAAGGACGTTGCAGCCATCTTCAGCTACATAGCAAGTTTAAGGGTCAGCCTGTGAATATAATGAGACCCTATCTGTAACTGGTCTTTGTATTGCCAGCTCATTAATAATGACACAGAGACTTTTTTTATTAAGTACAAAAGCTTGGTCTTAGCTTAGACTTGTCCCAACTATCTTCTTGAAACTTAAATTAACCCATTTATATTTATATTATATTATAAATATATATAATATATATTAATATATATTCCTCTATATTAATTTATATTAATCTATATTCTGCCACATGGCTAGTTACTTTTCTTCAGTACTGTGCATCATACTTCCCCCACGTCTCCCTCGTGAATCCCCACCTCTCAGATCCTGCCCCAGAATTCCTGTTTCTCCCCAGAAGTCCCACCTATCCTCTCCTGCTTAACTATTGGCCATTCAGCTGTCTATTAAACCAATCAGAAGGTACCTTAGGCCAGTGAGGTTAAACAGAGACACATCTTCACACAGTCTAATAAAAGATTATCCCAACACCTATCTCAAAAAAAAAAGATAATTAGAAGATCTAGACTGTAAATGAATTTGATAAGCATAACGTTCAGTTCATAAAAGTCAAAATCAATATAAATACTAACAACATGCAGAAGCAGGATTAAAAATAATACCATTTATACTTACCCCAAAGAAAAGAAAATATTTAAAATATGGGAGAGGGCAAGATGGCTTAGTGGTTAAAGCATTTGTTGGCAAGTCTGATGACCTAAGTTTGATTTTCAGGATGCAGATGGTGGAAGGAGAGAAGCAACTCCTGTATATTGTCCTCTGATCTCCATGCCTGTATTGGCAGACACACAGACAGACAGACACACACACAAATACATAATAAAAACATGTAGAGGTTCTATATACTGAAAACTATGATATGCTAATGAAAGGAAGGAAGATTTATGTAAACAGAGTTAAATATACTGTATCCAGACCGGAAACCTCAACACAGTAAAGATTCCATCCCATATTGATCTATTGGTTTAATACATTATCTAGCAAGAATTTTTATAGACACTGAAAAGCTTATTTTAAAATGGATAGTCTTGGGGGGGAAAAAAGGAAAAGGAAACAAGGAATTGGTTTTCTCATTGTGGAAGCTTATAGTATATAGTGAATTACTTTACTACTATCAGGACAGTTCCACAGATCCATGGAACAGAGCTTAAACTATGAAATAGACCCAAGTCCCCGGTAGGTTTTTTTTTTTGCTTGCTTATGTATGTATTTAATGAATGGTTCTATGAATTGAACCTAGGAAATGTTCAGAATTTAGGGCCAGACATAGACTTATGAATGGGTTACAAAATTATAATCTATAAAAAGACAAGCTGTGGGTGAGTCTCTGGCCTTTCCATCCATACTTCCCCAACCTAATAGATCTAGCTCATTTCCCACATCCAGTACTGGCCACCCTACTTGTGCTTGAAGCACCTTCTAGGCTTCCACTCAAACATGCCCTACCCACTCTCAGGTCCCTTCTGTACCAAATCCAACCTTTTTATCCTGCCAGAACCTCCCTTCCTTTTCTAGAGTCTGGTCAGGTGAGTTTCCCTGACCTCCACATATAGTACCTAGTCTAGTCTAGCCTCACCTGCCTGTGCCATGCTGATCCTTAGGCTTCTTCCAGGACTCTTCCTAACTGTTCCCCAGCCCATAGCTTCTTTCCATACCACACCCACCCTTGGCCACCCACACTCTAGGCATGGGCCAGGCAGCACATCCTGTACACCAATCCAGTCCCCTCTGTCCATTTAACTTCATTCTACCCAAGCCATTTGTGACCTCAAGGCTCAACCTATCCATATATCCCTCTTCTGTTCTTATCCATGTTATACTCAGAACTAACAACAGAAAGGTCCACATGCTCATATCTCATTGCAAAAATACCAACCATATGACAGATCAAGCCAATGTCATCTCATTGAAACTTAATAGACTCATAGAAATGATTCCCAATGAGAATTACTTAGGTGAGCCCAGAACACAGACTTCATTTAAAAGCACAATCATAAACTTTATCAGAGAATTCAAGGAGTCTAAAGAATATTCAATATTCAGTGAAATTAAGGAGAAAGAACTTAAGGAAAATAAAGGACTGATGCCCCCCCCCAAAAAAAACAAATACAAGACTGGTCGAAATGACAAAAACAGGATTGGAGAATGGAATTTAATAAGAAGATAGAAATATTAAAGAGACTCAAGCTGAGATGGTAATGAAATTGAATCAACTAGAAAACACAAGGAAAGCCTTAAAAGTAAAATGAATCAAGCAAAAGAAAGAATACCAGTACTCATAGAAGATAGAATGTCAGGAATGGGAGATAAAGTAGAGAGTCTAGATCAAATAAGTAAGGAATTTGAAAAGAAATTTAAAAGAACAAAGGAGATGTTGGGACATACAGGAAATGCGAGACACTGTGGAAAGCATTAAGTCTTTGAATTAGCGTCATAGATGAGGGAGAAGAATCAGTTCGAAGTCAGTGACAACAGAATTTCAACGAAATCATGGAAAAGTATGCAGAACAAAGGAAGTGTATTAAAAGCTGAAAGAGAAAAGCACACAGTCATACATAAAGAAAAACCCATCAGAATAACAACTGTTTTTCTCAATGGAGCCTTTGAAATTCAGACAAGCCTCGAGCAATGTATTTCAAGCCCTAAAAGACTGTGGCAAACTTCCTATCAGACTTGCAAAGAATATCTCCATCAATGTTTCCTAAGCTATTGTAGCACTCCCAAAGTACTCAGAAGCCAGTATTACTCTGGTGCCCAAACCTTGTAAAGGCACAACAAGAAAAGAAAACTATAGACCAATAGATCAACCTAGACTCAAAAATGCTGAACTAAGCTTTTCCTATTCCATTCCATGGGCACTCCTAAGAAATTCATACCCAGCCCTCCATTACTCCATCGTTTTGTGTCAACCTCCAGTATCCTGAGGCATTCTTTATCTGGAAATCTATGGCCATACTGGCCTAGGAATCAGGTAGACATTCTTCATTCTCCTTCCTTTCTCCACTCTTCAACTCCCCAGTCTTATCTGCAGCCTTGTCAGACCTCTTGCAAGGGTCCTATGCTCCCCTTTGCCTCTATTCTCTGGGGACTCTCTAGAACTTAGCAGTAGAGTCAGCCTTCCTCCCTCACACTGTCCCTTTCTGTCAGCCACCAATATCCAGAGGTTCCTTCTACCTGGGAACATGATGGTTATGCTGGTCTGTTGTGGGATATTTGTATACTGTGTGAATATATATTGTTGTGGTTGGTTTAATAAAGAGTTGGGTGACCAATAGCTAGGCAGGAAGAGATATAGGCAGGACTTACTGGGAGAAAAAGAACTCTGGGAAGAAAAAAGATGAAGTTGCCAGCCAGCTAGGGAGAGGAAACAGGAGGTACAAGATGGAAGAGAGGTTAATGTCACATGGCAAAGTGTAGAATAATATAAATGGGTTAATTTAAGTTATACGAGCTAGTTAAAACAAGCTTAAGCTAAGACCAAGATTTCATGCTAAGTCTCTGTATGGTTGTTTGTGAGCTGGCCACCGATGAGAAAGCTTGCTGTACTGGCTTGTAGATCAATAGGTGATATGCACTATCCTTCCTGTTCATTGAAAATAATTTTCAGTCTCATCCCCCAACTCTTAGTAGAAGGCTTGCAAGAGTGATTCCTTCCTCTCTGACCCTACTCCTAGGGTACTCTACCAAACCTCATGGCAGACCCAGATTTCCTCCTCCCTGTGGACCCTTTCAGTCCTCCTATCCCATCTTTCTTCCTTCATTTCAGATCCTCATACCTAGAAGCAAGTTCTACCCAGCTTTCCCCCACCTCCCCGCCCCCGTGGCCATACCTGGCAGGGACTTCTATACTCCTTACCAGGCAAGCCATAGCTACCACATGGTCCTAAGATCTAGAAAATAAGCCAATAATGGAATACCCACCCAACAAAGACAAGAACAGTTATAAACACCTGGAATCACAGTCATCCAGAATTTAGATGCCTACACTCTGGTGCAGAAATCCAAACATTAGTGGTCAAGACAGTATGCGTCCACCAGAACCCTGTAACTCTATTACAGTAGGCCCCGAGAAATGCAATATAACTGAATCACAAAATAAGCACATCAAAAATAACAACTTAGGAACATATTTAAGAATATTAAAGAGAATATGTAAAAATTATTCAGTGAACTCTGAAAGCACAGACAATGGAATGAAATAGTGAAAGCATTCAAGACTTGAAAGTAGAAATAGAAACAATAAAGAAAACAGAGGTAAAGCTAGAAAGGAAAAATTTAGCAAGTCAAGCAGAAACTTCAGAGGTAAGTTCCACCAACAGAGTCTAAGACATGGAAGAGAGAATCTCAGGCACTGAAGATGGATGAAATGCCTACCTCAGTTCAAGAAAATGTTAATTCTAAAAACATCCAGGAAATTTGGTACATCATAAACAGACCAAACCTACAAATAATAGGAATGGATGAAGGAAAAGAAACCTAGGTCAAAGATGAATAAAATATTTTCAACAAAACCGTATAGAAAACTTCACTAACACAAAGGAGATCTTTGTCAAAGTATATGAAGAGTATAGAACACCAAATAGCCTGGACCAGAAAACAATTTTTGCCTAACATACAATAATCAAAACACTAAATGTATAGATCAAATAAAAATGTTGAAAGTTGTAAGAGGAAAAATAAATAATATATTACGTGTATTAATAGCACCTGACTTCTCAATGAGATTCTAAAAGCCAGAAGGTCCCAGAAGGATATTTTACAAACTCTTAAGAGACCACAGATGCCAGCCCAGAATACTATGCACAGCAAAGCTTTCAATTAAAATAAATGAAGACGAAAAACATTCTATGATACAAAAATTTAACCTTTGCTGGAAATGGTTGCATCTAATTGAGTTTTTGTCCAAAGGGAACCTATGGAAATCCCCAAACAACCAATGTGATTTCTAACGCTGTTGATTGCTCTCCACAAACTGATGACAAGGCCCTATTGCTGAAGGCAGCAACTACATAACTCATTGTACACAGAAATTGAGCTGGTGCCTACCTAGAACCTTCACCCCTATGGACTAGAGTTCATGGTACTGGAAGTAACTCTGTATAGTACCAGAGGAGAAAGATACACAGCCCAGCTGCCAACGTTCAGTCTACAACGGTGACCTGCCTGTAGGATGTGCTGGTGCAGTCATGTGGCACAGAAGTTGTGGGAGTAACAACCACTTTCCCAGTGGATTGAAGTCCTGTTCCATGAGATGGAAACCATGCTGACACTGCCCAAGAACCTGAGACTAGATAGGTTCCAGACCCAGGGAGGTTCCAGATACCACTGTCTGATAAAGGAATGTAGCAATAAAATGACTGCTAACAACATTCTGCTATACCCAAGCTTCCTCTTGAGGTTGGTGGAGACAAATTTAGAGACCTACAACTGGACAGTGTGTATAAAGTGAGAGACTTTGAACATGTTATCCTAAATGGGATGTCTTTGACAAATACTTCCTTTCAGGTCTCATGAAACTTGGTGGAAGAATAGGCAGAAAGATTTTAAGAATCAGTGGGGATGGGAAATAAAGGAAACAAGGCCTTCTAGACACAGCAGGACTGACACACATATGAACTCAAAGAGACCATGGCAGCATGTACAGGGCCTGCATAGGTTTAAGTCAGATTGGGTTCTCAGTATTGAGAATGGAAGTGGACAGAAGTTCCCATCCCTAACCCAGAAAGCCGTCTCCGATCGTTAACTGCTATAAAGGAAAAATTGGTTTTCTCCAATGAAGTTCCACTGGGTATACAAATCAAACTAAGGGCAGGCCCCATGTCTAGCAGCAGATAGCCAACACAAAGCAAACACAATGGTATTTTGGGTGATATTTAACTTAATGCTTTGCCTAGTGCTGCCCCTTACCCCTAGATTTTTTGCTTATATTCTGTCATTTCCTATTTTGTGTTTTAATGGAATGTCTCTCTGTGTGAATGGGAATGTCCCTGCAGCTGTGTTTCTTGCGCTTTTTCTTTGGTTTTATTTTCTGTTTTGTTGTATTCTGATTTATTTTTTAAAATATTTTTTTAGATATCTGTTTTCCTTCCTTTTCTTCCTTTCTTCCGTGTGTGTGTGTGTGTGTGTGTGTGTGTGTGTGTGTGTGTGTGTGTGTGTGTGTTTTGAGACGGGGTCTTTATATATCTTTGGGTGTCCGGGAACTCACTGTGCAGACCAGGCTGCCCTAGAACTCAAGAGATCTACTTGCCTCAACCTCCAGAGTACTTAGTTACTACTTCTTGGTTACTAATATCCTAAAAGGATCACATGATTCCTTAGAGAAATGTTCCAAGGAATTTAAAGGTTGGCAAGGTAGTGCAGATTTTACACCTAGCCTGTTATGAACCATGAGGAAGGAAAAAGACAACACTTACGGGTTTCAAAGATTTGAATAATTCACCAAATAAGCCTGTTTCTGATCGATTAGAGCTGCAGGACAAGTATTCAGAAACCTTGTTTCTCCTGACAGCACCATGCAGGAGCAGAAATGGGGCTTATAAGCACAAAAATTACAAGCATTAACAAATGCTAAGGTACAGTTACAATTTTCACTAGTCCGTCAAAGCTTAGGAACTTTGCTTATGTGAACTGATAGGCAATGCAAGCTTTTCAGTCCAACCAGTCAGTTTCATATTTGTTGTCTGTGTTTTCAGGAAAGGCCATGATGTTTCTAAAGAACTAAAGATGCATAAGGACTATTTCTAGAAAGTTTAGGGGAGGAGGTTGATTGGCTATGGAAAGGTCTCCACTTTTATGAAACAAAAACTACACGGGAGCACTAGATGAGACAGTTCCAGGAAATATGCTTGTTCAGCTACTTCCACTTGGAGAGGAAGAATAATTAGATGACATCTTTATGAACTGAGTCCAAGATTTAAAAGGATAGTCTCACATTGAAAAGTGGGTTATTTCACATTTGCAGAGGAAGGTTGATACAAAAGGAACACGATTTAGTGAATTAAACATCATAATTGAAAAGAAACGCAATAATTTAGGAATAGAAAGGTTGTTTGTCCAGCGTGGTGGCACACACCTTTATCCTAGTGTTCGGAAGCAGAGGGAGGCACATCTGAGTCTCAGGCTGGTTTGATAGGGATAGCAAATTTCAGGCCAGTGAGGACTATCCAAACAAAAAGTATAGGAAGTTTTTCCCTTTCTACATAAAGGTGCACCTACCAAAGCAGACATATAGTTGTTTATGATGAAAAGTGCTGTTCTGTGACAGGGATCTATTTATATCCTGGAATAGTAGGAGTGATAATGGAATAAGATTTCTGAGAGATTTGGGCGCTTACCTTTTCAGGTGCTGAGAAGCTGAAGTGAACCAGGATGAAGATAGAAGGGATCAGGGTTAGAATAGTTTGTGGAAGAGGTGTTTCTTAAGGTTTCTAAACACCATGACCAAAACAACTTGTGGGGAAAGAGGGTTTATTTCATCTTCTAGCTTGTAGTCGGTCATGAAAGGAAGTTGGCAGGAACTGAGGTGGAGACCATGGAGGAGTACTGATACTTACTGGCTTGCCCCTTGTTGCTTGTGCCTCCTGCTTTCTTAGAGCACCCAGACTACCAGCCAAGGGTAACGTTGTTAGCGCTGTTAGCAGTAGATGTTTCTCATATCAACCATCAGTCAAGACAATGCCTCTCACCTGCCTCCAGACAGATCTTATGGGGGTATTTTCTTAACTGACAGTCCATCTACCTTGTGGCAAGTTGACAAAAGGGGAAAAAAAACTAGCCAGGATGATAGTTGTGCTCAAAGTTAATTTGTTTAAACTTGTAAGTGGAATTAATTATAGTTTTTGGGAAGCAATTTCAGATGTGTAGTTTGAAACTTAAAATTGCAAGAAATACAAAATACAAAACCCATTGTACACACTTGTGGCACGTAGCTTCCTTGGATCATTAGCACTTTTCCGTGTTTGCTTTTTTTTTTATTTATATATTAGACACACATGTAATTTTTTTCTTTGAACCAGCTACAAATAATAGCAGGATTTTCTTTTACCTTTAATTTCCATAGAAAGAGACTTCTCTGTGTAATAGTACATTTATCAGATTAATATAGGATTACATCTTCTAATCAATAGAGTCAACTCAGAATTTGCAAATTTTAAGTCAAAGAGCCTATCCAAGATCAGGTACTGTGTTTTCTTGTAGGACTGGTCCCCAGTCTTTTTCATCTTTAGTGACTTCATCTTGGAAGCATACAGGCTTTATTATTGTTGTTATTATTCAGTGGTAGATTAGGGTTTGTCTGGTTTTTCGAAAGTTTTTTAGTTTGATTAGGAATAATGCCAAGGGGATATTGTTGTTTTTTTCTGTTTCCCTGCACCAGACCAGGGAACACACAGTTAACTTGTCCTTTACTGTTGGTAGCACCTTTTGTCACTTGACCAAAAATATCATCTGAGATCTACATGTATGGCTTAGTTGTAGAGTGCTTGCCCAGCATGTGCAAAGCCCCAGGTCCTGTCCCTAGTAACTGCCTCACCCCAAATAAACATAACAAAACAAAAGCCAGAGAGCACCATTCACTGTTGTTTTCACTGTATGTTAATATATATCTTGCATGAAGCCACTTGAGATATATAAATATCAGGGGCTTTGCCATCTGTGAGGTACTGTAGTTTAAAAGATAACTACTGTTGGTTATAAAAGTGGGAATGAAAGGATGACTATATAGACGTCATTGTGTTTGCATGTGCTGGCTTGTACATAGAACAGAAATTAGTGTTATGCACATGTGTATATAGTTTTCATTTTCTATTCTGAATGTTGCCATGAATATTAAGAATATTTAAATAACTTTTCTATTGGAATCAAATACATCCACAAATATTGGGTACCAGAAGTTTATTCAAATTTTAAGTTGAAAAATTTGTTGCTGTTAAGTAATACTTGGAATTGCATAGTTAGCATTCTGAACAATTTGGGTGTCATGAAATGTAGGATAGGAGGAACTCTTGTTTGTAAAATTCAGGTAGCAAGGGTTTAATCTGGGCTGGTAAGATGGTCAGTCAGTCAAAGTACCTGCAGCACAAGCCTGAGCACATTCATTCAATTCTTGGTATCCATAAGAGCAGAAGAGAAAACTGAATCCTAAAAGTGTTTCTCTAACCTCTTCCATACATGCACTGTTGCTAATTATATGACATTTAATAAATTCCTCTTTCTTATAACCCCTAACTTGCAACTAGGCATTAGTACTCTTCTTAATAAATTACTTCAGGCAGCTATTAGCAGTAGGTAGATGAAACTGCTTGATGCCTAGTTCTGTACCCCAAGTACCTTTACAGTGTTGGTGAGAACACTTGGTGCTTAAAGAGCTGGGGATGGGGATGGTACAGAAACAGTGGAGTTAAACGAGTTCATTGCTAATTTGGCACCAAATACAATTTTATTGACAACAGCCTTCATGAACTCTTAAACATTTGTCAATTACCTTTCAGAACAAAAGAGATGAACACTTACTGAAAAAGAGAAATGTTCCCCAGGAAGAAAGCTTAGAAGATTCAGATGTCGATGCTGATTTTAAAGCAGTAAGTCTTGCCCTTGTTTTTATAATGTGCCTGTGAATACTTTCGTCATGACCAGGGGACGTTATTTTAAATTTAACAAAAATCAGATAGTGGTAATTACAAGCCATAGTAATTCATAACCAAAAGGACTAATAAATAGTTTTGTTAGTTTTGTTAATATTCTCTGCTGAACTATCTTTCTTTCTTTTTAAGCAAAACGTAACACTAGAAGCTATATTGCAGGTAAGTTATTAATTTAATACTACTATCCTGAAATGGTTTAAAATAAGTTTTTTTTTTTAATGTCTGAAATATACACTTCTTGTTGCAGAATGCTACAAGTGATAACCCTGTAGTTCAGTTGAGTGCTGTCCAGGCAGCAAGGTAAGAGCCGGTCCACAGCTTCTGGTGTTGGAGCTGACTATGCAGAAATGGGGGAGTAGAGTATTTTTTTTGTGTGTGTGTGTGTTTTGGTTTGGTTTGGTTTTTCGAGACAGGGTTTCTCTGGCTTTGGAGCCTGCACTGAAACTAGCCCTTGTAGACCAGGCTGGTCTCGAACTCACAAAGATCCGAGTGCTGGGATTAAAGGCGTGCGCCACTACCACCCGGCCAGGAGTAGAGCATATTTATGTTCATAGTTTGAGAGCTACAACAAATACTAATCTTCTATTTCTTTTTATAGGAAACTATTATCCAGTGACAGAAATCCACCAATTGATGACCTAATAAAATCTGGGATTTTACCAATTCTAGTCAAATGTCTAGAAAGGGATGATAAGTAAGTCTGGATTTGTCTGCTCACTTTTTCCAGTTAACTTAAATTTAAAATTGGTATTTTACTAAAGGGTTTGGTGGTGGTTTGTACTCACTGAGCTTGGATTTATTTTGTTTTGTGGTAGTGTATAAAAAACTCAGGTTTTGAGCAGGTGCTCTGCCACTAAGCTGTATTCCTAGCCCTATATTCTTTAAATTGTCATACATTTCCATGTAATTTTCTTACTCTCTGATGGTATTTAAACATCTCAACTAGTATTTGAGTCACCATTTGCTTATGAGTCTATATATAGATTAGCCTCATGACTAGTCAGCATGAATGGTGTCCAGAACCATGTGGCTCTTCCTTACCCTGGGAATAGACCCGCAGATCGCCAATCTTCTGGGTAGTACACTCCAGCCATGGTTAGTTGTTCTGTATCATGCAAGGGCCCTCTGCTCACCCAGAAGAGAAGGGAGGGCAGTCCATTTGTACATAGACATTTCTCAGGCTGTGCATTAAGCTTCTTCAGTTTGAATTAACTTGGTTTGAACCACAGAATTCTTTAAAACAAATACTATTTTTGCATCTAGAACATATGACCTGAACAAGATATTTTGCTAAATATCCAAGAAAGTTTTAGTTGATTAAATAAAAATAATGATATAGAAGTGCTGCCGATAAGGACTTTGTATTTGCGAACACCTTATGCTTCCACAGTAGCTGCAGTCCTTCCTCTACCTCTAAGCCTTAAACTGTGTCTTTTAATGCATTGAAGATAACCTCAGCAAATACTAAAATGCATTGATGGTGCTATAGGGAATGAAAACAAATCCACTTCCTTTTAGATTAACTTGACAAAGAGCCCAAATTTCTATTTTCATTATTCTTCCTGTTTCTTTCATCTATCTGTACACTGTGGTTACTGGCCCATCTGTAGTCTGCCTGTTGTATGGGTCTGATTTGTCCTTGTTGCCTGTCTGATCTATATGTGTCTGAATATGCCCCTGTCCTTGTGGCTGTTGCTAAAAAAATGACTTTGCTCTGTATTGGTCAGCACAGAAAACATGGCATTGAGAAAGGGATGGGGAATTCAACTGACTCAGGCAAACAATACTGCAAACACATGATCAAGCTATATCCACAAATTGTTTCCAACATTTATGGTGGATATTTGTCATAAGGTTGCTTCTAAATCTGTTGGGTGTTTTCAGCAAGTGATACCACCACACACACACACACACACACACACACACACTCACACACTCACTCTCTCTCTCTCTCTCTCTCTCTCTCACTCTCTCTCTCTCTCTCTCTCTCTCTCTCTCTCTCTCTCTCTCTCTCTCTCTCTCTCTCTGTCTCTCTGTCTCTCTCTCTGTCTCTCTCTCTGTCTCTCTCTCTCTCTCTCTCTCCATGGAAAGTCCAAGGCTGGTTCTCTTAAAGGCAAATTAAATTTAAAGACTGCAGAACTCCTAGAAGGCTAGCTGGCTAAGTACACCGTCTTAAGTGATCTCAAGGGTGCTTATCAGTTAAGCTGTGAAGTCTGGAAAGTCTCAGTCTTTCTGGAATTAAGAAATACTTTGATTAAGATACTTAACATCTTAAAAAAAACCCACCTGCCATATATTTCCATAGCAGAGAGTAAAGATAACTTTTATTCCAGCTGTTTAAAAGATTAAATTCCATTTTACATCTGCCAGCAAGGTTCCTTTTTTGTTCTTGGTTCCTGGCTCTAGTCCTTCCATTCTTATCTGTTTGTTATAGCCTTTGGCATAGGTTTGTGTCAGTCTGTCTAGGAAACAAACAAACAAAAAATAGGACAAAATATAAACAACTTAATGAGTAATTTCAGAGCCATCGCCCAAGGCATGAATAGAAAATTGCCAGTGCTTTTAGATAATGACTTTATGGTTTCTCATGGAAAGCTGTGTTAGACCCTGATCTAAATCTAGACTTGGTGTTGACTAGAATCCAACCGACTTTTGAGCCTCAGACATCCCATCTGTAAAAATTAGGTGGCTGTGAGAAAATGTACATAATTTAAACAAAATATTCTGCATTGTTTATTTGCTTCATTCAGCTGTTTTTATATCTTTTCTCTCTCTTCTTCTTCCCATATAACCCTTTAGAAGACTTTCCTTGGCCTTGAAATTTTACTTTTTGTATCTTCCCTTTTTCCACTCTTCTTCTCCCCCCCCCCCTCCAGTGTTTCCTAAGAACTCCACAGGAGTTTGCTAGCTCTTCCCACTTCCAGTTAGGGAAGTATAGATTGTTTGTTGCTTCTGGTCGCACCATCCTGTTAACGTACCCTCCCCAGTCTGCCTTTCCTACCTTCTCATTCCCTGCCTTCTGCCAGAATTGATCCGGTCAGCCCTGTCTGCTCCATTTTCTATTTGCTCCTTATGACGTGTAACAGGTATTTTCCACCTGCACTGCTGCTAAAGTTGATCATTTGTTTTCCTTTCTTCCATGTTTGTATAGAGATTTTTCTTCTCATTCCCTAGTTTGGGGCTCATTTTTTTTTTAATTCTTGGTACCTGGAGGGACAGCCGTGGGTGCTGGGAACCGAACTCTTATATTTTTGGTTGTGAGCCTAGCCTTTAAAGGCTGAGCTATCCCTCCAGGCCATTTTTTTTTTAATTTTATATTTTTGTCTATATGCCTTCCTATTCCACTATTCTTTCTGACATTATATTCTTCTGTCTATCTTTGTTACTTCTTTTTAATAGACCTCTCCTATAGTAGCCTTTAACTTCTTTTTATTCATTTTACACGCTGTTGACTCTGACCCCCATCCTCCTACGCCCGTACTGGATCCTTATACCAGGCAGGCAGTACTCTGCCACTGGACTATATCTTCAGCTGTTGCTTCTGTTTTTGCCTTTGAGTTGTGGTTTTGTTCATTGACCTGGGTGGGTCATTTTGAATTTGCTCTGTAGCAGTCTGTGAACTTAACATCATTCTCTCCCTCCCCCCTCTTGCTTGTATGTAAAATTTCACCTGTTTTTATTTTTTTTCCCATTGCCCTTTCCTTTTTTCTGTCTGTCTGTCTGTCTGTCTCTCTCTCTCTCTTTTTGAAACAGGGTCTTCACACTGTGTGGCCCTGGCCCACTTGGAGCTTACTATGTGGAGGCTAGCTTCCAATTCAGAGAGTTACACTTGTCTCCCAAGTATATGCTTTACTCTTCTTAGTAGAATAAATTTCAAATTCTGAACCCTAGAACATTTGAGATACACACCGTATCCTGCCAACATGAGCATCCTTAACTTCAACTTTCTAGACCCATTTCTTATTGTCCATACATATCTTCCCACACATGATACCCTTTTTAGCGCAGAGTGTCAGTGCCTGCCAGTTAAATTAAAATTTACAATAGTGAATTTGATTTTTACTTTGTTAGATCTTCCATGACTGTCTCAAATTATAATGCTTTAGCTGCAGAACTACGCAGGCTTTAATATCTCCAGTTAGTAATGTAACCCGAATGGTAGTGTACTCAGATGAGGGTCCCAGTTGTAGGTAGTCTGGAGGGCGCAGCTGGTATTGACGTGAGGTGAGAACTTTAGCTAGTACAGTGATAGTGGGTTACTCTGTCAGGCAAGGAGCGTTGAGGAGGAGTCATGAGACATAACTGACTAAGTACTGCAACCATCAGTGCACATGAAGAAGGCAGGTTTGTAGTGACTGAGAAGTCGTCAGATGCTTAGGTAGAGGTGGCAGCCAGTGATGAATATAACAAGTGAAACCAAAAGACCGGGTATGGTGCTTGTGCAGATTTGAGGCTTATACGTTGAAGTGGTAGTTCCATGTCTAAAGGGATTATTTTGTTTTTTAACAGTCCTTCATTACAGTTTGAAGCTGCTTGGGCACTAACTAATATAGCATCAGGAACCTCTGCACAGACTCAAGCTGTTGTACAGTCTAGTAAGTCACATCTTTCTTTTTAATGATGGCAGCGGGTTTTATACTAAAGACTGAATTTCATCTTAGAATATTTTGAAGTTACAGTATAAGTTTTATGTTACTTTAATGATTTTTTTCCTTTTTCCCTCAGTATTAAACTATCATAAAATAATTGTTACTTTGGACCCAAAAAGAAAAGACTATTATCTTTCAGGGTGGAAACTATTTTCTAATAAGGACTGAAAAGTCTTGTTTTAAGTACTTTCTGAGTGTGCTGAGTAGCTTAAGCTTTTTCATGTTACAGCATATACTTGTTTTTGTGGGGGTGGGGCAGGGCAGGATCTTGCTGTGTAGCCAGGTCTGTCTCTGAGCTTTCTGTATAGTCCCCGCCTGACCTTACATTCAGGATGTTCCTGCTTTTTAGTGTTCCAGGTGCTGGAATTACAGGTGTTGCACCTGGTTTATATACACTAGTTTAAAAAAATTGTTTTTGAATTGTAAGGTAGCTCTGTAGCACAAATACTGATATTGGGGCTCAACCCAAAAACCAGAAAAGCAAAAACAGCTAAGCCACTAAAAGTCTTACCTTTACCAAGGCTGGGTGACCGCAGACTAAGCCTCTCTGTCCTCTCATTTTATATTCCATCTAGTGCTGGGATTAAGGGCACCACCTGGATTTGTTTCTGCTTTGGTCTTGTGTAGCCTAGGGTGGCCTTGAACTCGGAGATTCATCTGACTTCGCCGCCCAAATCCTGGGATTAAGGTGCCTGACCTCTAGCGGTTTTAGCTTCGCCTCTGGTCATAAATAACTACACACATCCTCACTGTGTAGCCTTGGGTAACTTGGAACTTGTTATATAGACCAGGTTGACCTTAAAGAAATGAGCCTGTCCCTACCTCCTGAGTGTTGGGATTACAGATGGCTGCCACTGCACCTGGTGCATTGGTAAACTTGCTTATTTCAAGATGAACTAATACGATTTTGTGACTGAAATTAATGTAACTTAGAAACTTTTCCGATTTGGTGCTAGTTGTAGTAGTGAACAAGTTTTTGTTTTTGTTTTTGTTTTTTTGAGACAGTTTCTCTGTGTAACAGTCCTGCCTGTCCTGAACTCACTTTGTAGACCAGGCTGGCCTTGAACTCACTGAGATCCATGTGCCTCTGCCTCCCGAGTGCTGGGATTAAAGATGTGTACCACCACTGCCTGGCTTTGAACAAGTTTTTAATAGAAAATAGGTGGTTTAACTACAACGGTTGATTTTTATTATAAACAATTTATCAGTGGTGGAAATATAAATGCTTTGAATATTAGTTTTTTAATGTGTCCCCAGTTCTACACCTAGATGAAATAGAGAAAGCATGCATACAGTGACAGGTGACAGGTGTTCACAGCAGCATCAGTCATAATGATTCAGAAGTCCACTATCAAGGCATCAATAAAATGTGTGCAACAGAATACTGTTTAAGAGTCTAGAATAATAAAAGCATTGGTACCTGTAACATCACAGGTGCACTTGAAAGTTACATAGTGAAAGATATCAGATAAAAAAAGAAGACATTTGGTGTGATACTCTGAAATGTCCAGAGTGGAGAAATTATAAACAGAAAAGGCAGTTATTTAATGTTTGCCTGGTTCTGGGGTTCTGAATAATAGAAGAGTAAGTGGTTAGTGATTGCTAGAGATAGGAGAGCTCTTTGAGGGCTGATGAACATGTAGGTCTGCAAAAGGTCTAAGAAGTAATATATACTTAACAGTGATACATTCTTTTAAAGTATGAATTTTTTTTTTAAATAAAAAGGCCTAGTAAATTTTAGTAGTGTGCAGGTAGAACCTAAATATCCTGGAGCTAGCACAAAAGTAGAAAGTTTAAGAAAAGGTGAACTTACCTTGAGGTTGGTTATAGTGATAATGTGTTGGGTTTAGTAGAGTAAGAAATCCAGGTTCCTTTCCCAGCACACACATACAGAGTAAGTAGCTCACAGCCATCTCTAACTCCAGTTCCAGGGCATCACACACCCTCTTCTGGCTTCCACAGACACTTGTGGTACACAGATATACGCCAAACACCCATACACATAAAAATAAAGATAGAAAGAATAAGAAATATGGTTATTTTACATTACTTGGTAAATCTGGTTAGTTGATTCTGGTTAATCATATTAGGTTAGAAATTTATTGAAAATAAGTATGTTTTCAGGATACATGTTTGGGATGGGAACTTAAAAAATTAAACACAGGGAAGATTTTTGTGTTTTTTTTTTTTTTTTTGATGGCATAGTAGTATGTTTTGGGCTCTCTTTGGTACTTTATTGTTCAAGTTTTACCAGGTTAAAAGTACTGAAATTAGTTATTTTATGTATTCTTGCCGTGTTTGTGCAGTGAACTGTAGTTGGACAACTATAGTATGTCTGACTTTTGACTATTTTATTGACTTGCTTGGGTAGAAATCTGTGACCACGTCAGATAACTGAGTTTTTATTACACACAGATGCAGTGCCCCTTTTTCTGCGACTCCTCCATTCCCCACATCAGAATGTCTGTGAGCAAGCGGTGTGGGCTTTGGGAAACATTATAGGTAAGCTGAATTTGGGTTTGAAAAGGCTTTAGTGAGAATCTTAAATTAACTTCTTTTCCTACATTGGCATAGCCATTACACACTATGTTTCCTCTGAATTTCATGTGAGTTGACTGTATTCATAAACATTTGTAAAGTGGTTCTTAAGTGTAAAAGGAATATATACTTTGTGTTTGTAGTGGTTAAATTTATGTTCCCCAAATCAAAATCATGGAAAGCAGCACTTGATGTCTGACTAATGGTGAGGAAACATAGAGCATCAGTGTCCCAACATGAGCCATTGCACACATTTCAGACTTTCCCATCCTGATTGTAATTTTTTTTTAAATACAATTTTCATTTCTGTAGGTGATGGTCCTCAATGTAGAGATTATGTCATATCACTGGGAGTTGTCAAACCTCTTCTGTCCTTCATCAATCCCTCCATTCCCATCACCTTCCTTCGGAACGTCACATGGGTCATTGTCAATCTCTGCAGGAATAAGGACCCCCCACCGCCTATGGAGACAGTTCAGGAGGTAAATGCAGAATTGTAAAGGCGAGATGGTTTATCTCCCTGGTTATGCTTTAGGTATTCTTGCACAGGGAATATAATGAGCATATAATGATTTTATTGAAGGCTCTTCTGTTTTTAAGTGTAATATACCGTATGTCAGAGTTGAGTGCTATACAGTAGCAAGAAGAATGCCAGTCCATTCAATGCAGTTTTTCATGACTGTTTCCATGAAGAGAAAACATAAATTCAAATAAGTGGGGAAGGGGAAGCCCTGTTGTGCTGTACTACTTTATGGAATTAATGCTAAGAAATATGCAAATAATTTGAGTGAATTTGCATTCAGTCCATTGATTTCTGAAAAAAATGATGTTCTTAGAAATGTGCTCTACTTTAAATTTTAAAAATCCTTTAAAACCTTTATTGGCTCGACTTTAGAGAGTCATTGACTCTGTATCTTTATAATCTTTGTCTAGTGAGTGCCTAGCAGCCATTACTCAGTTGCTCTAGGTTTGCAGAAGATCTCTTAGACTCAGGGGTCAGCAAACAAACCCTATACCTTGTACTGGTTGTAATTGTTTGTTTTTACTTTTGTTTCTCGAGACAGGGTTTCTCTGTGTAACAGTCCTAGCTCTTGTAGACCAGGCTGATCTCAAACTCATAGAGATCCACCTGCCTCTGCCTCCTAAGTGCTGGGATTAAAGGCGTGCACCACTACTGCCCGACTGGTTGTAATTTTCCTGACTAAAGTTAGTGTTTCACTCAAGCTTCTTATTGAATCAAAGTTTAGACAATAACTGTGAAAGGAAATTTCTTGTAACTATCAGTGTATGCCTGTATGCTAACATCTCCATTCTTCTCACCTGACATTTTATGCCATAAATAAGGTTTCTGAAAAATAATTGACTTTCTTTTAAGGACTGTTAATCTTTATTAGATTTATTTGGATCTTTTAAACATTTGAAATACATTTTTGATTTTTCAGATTGAATTTATTAAATTAGATATTCAAACAAATTTCACACTTTAAGTAGTTACTGCTTTTTGTGTCATTTTGTTTTTGTAAAGGCATTTCCATCAACTAGCATGACTGTTTATCTTCTTTCTTCAGATTTTGCCAGCATTATGTGTTCTCATATACCACACGGATATAAATGTGAGTAAATACAGTGTTGTCACTGTAAAGTGGGTTTGTCTCTTGATGCTACCAGAAGGGTTTTCTAAAGCAGTGGTAAAGAGTAGTGAGGCGGGGGGTGGGGTGGGGGTGGAGAATGAGAGTAAGTTTAAATCAGGTTGATGTAAGTTTTGTTTTTAATCTACCAGCAAATATGCTGATTTGTTGGTCCCTGAAGTGATTAAGAACAGCAGTCTATTTCTGTGATTTCACTTTCCAAAGTTTTAGTTACCTGTAGTCAGTTGCAGTCTTAAAATATTAAATGAACAACTCTACAATAATTTATTAATATATTTAAAAAAATTTTGTCGTATATGCTTATCGTTGCTCTATTTTATCATTAGTTTTCATTAATTTATTAATCTGCCTAATTGTGAATTAAACTATCTGGTATTTATGTATAAGAAAACACACATCTATCTATATATGTATGTATATATGTATATATATATATGTATACTGTGCTGTCGCAGGCATCCGTGTGAGTATTATAACTTGTCCCCATGGGGGACTGCTGTAGTGAATTTTAAATTACAGTTATGTTGTTGGATGCTGCTAGTTCATTTCCCGACTGCCCTGACTTGAAATAATTACACAGAAACTATATTATTTGTAATATAATATGGCCAATATCTGACTAACTCTTATATCTTAAAATAACCCATTCCTGTTATTTTGTATTTTACCACGAGGCTTGTGGCCTACTAGCAAGGTTCCAGTTGGCATTTCTTTCTCCTCTGGCTGCTACATGACTTCTCACTGACTCCTTCTGTTGTAGATAGGGGGAGAGGTGTGGGTTATATGTTCCCAGCGCCTGGCTCCCAAGCCCCCAGCTGCTGGTTGCTTGCTTATGCCCAAATTAATCACATGAGACTGCATTCATTTAAACTCTGCCTGGTCCATCATTACCACCCTCTTCTTGGCTAGCCCTCACCTCATAAACTAACCCATTATAAAAGTCTGTAAGTCACCACGTGGTGACTTACCAGAAAGGTCTAACCTGCATCCATCTGCGATGGCGGCTCGTGGCATCTGGCTCACTTCCTTCTCTCTTCCCAGAACTTCCTTTCTGTCTACTCTACCCACCTAAGGGCTGACCTATCTTACAAGCCAGGCGGAGTCTTTATTTAACCAATCAAAGCACAGAAATACAGAAGACCCTCCTACTCCATCTTCCTACTCTCTTTCTCTCCATATATATATCTCTTTCAGCCTTGCTATGTTCTGTTAAGTCATTAGCTGAAAGCAGCTTCTTTATTAAGCAGTAAAAGCAACACATATACAGAAGGACACCACAACTATCTATAAAATGGTAAAATTTTATGAACCACTATGGTCATACAATAAATAATTGCCATGACAGAATTGAAACTAGGTTCGTGATCTATACTATGATCTCAAAAAAACGCACATAATTTTTATGTAAAAATAAACAAGAAATTATAATAGAGAAATATCCAGAGTACTGACTGTGGAAGTCCATATGATTTTATTTGGCAACTTCAAAATTAACACCAAGGAAGTAACATATGCAGTGAACAATATAAGAGCCAGGTGTGGTGGTTTGCACCTGTAATCCTACTGCTTGGGAGGCAGAGAAGGAGCAGGAATTCAAGGCCAGCCTGAGTTACATGAGATCTTATCCCAAAAGAAAACAAAACTCACAACAAAATGTAGTACTTCTAGCATTGTAAGTACAAGGAAATTATGGCAGGAATGGTCAAGATGATGTCTATCTTTGGTTTAAAATGTATAGAAGACTATTTTTTATACTTGTCATAATATATGTCAACCTGTTTAATTTAAAAAGCTCTATGAGATGGTATTTCTGTCTAAGTTATAGAGTTGACTTGTAGGTTTTAGGTTTTGTTTTTGTCAGGTTGAGCGTCATTTCAGGAACACCAGGAAGGGTATTGAGAACTTAAATACCTTGAGGTTTTAGAGAGTACAAGTAGACAGTGACTCCAAAGTTTGATGTGGACTTTATCTACAGTCTTGGGTCCTGTGTTTAGAAACTTTGGGCTTTGCATGATAATGATTGAGGCCTGTAGAAGGTTTTCAGATGGATAAATGATATGTTTATATATGTAACACACGAGAATTGATACTTGTAACAGACAGCTAAGAACATGTATGACTTATAGTAGAGATGTTTTATGTAGGCAGAGATATTTTCTTAAAATAGATTGCTTGAACAATGGTAATAGGCACAGCTAAGGCAAGAAAAGTGACCGGAATTATAGAACTTTCTGTGAGAGTATATTCCAGCATAGATTAAAAATTTGCATATTATGAGAGACTGATTAAAAACATGGACATTGAATAAGATTTTATAGGAAGGGCTGTATTTTAGAAAGTGCTAAAATTCAGCCCAAAATTCCTTGTGTTTGAAGTGTAGAAGCAAGGGAGGAAAAACCAGCAAAGTGGTGGAAGTATAACAGATATTAGATCACAGACCCTGTGGCTGTCTCCCTCTCTCCCAGAAATCTGCTGTCCACTTCTTAGAGCAAAGGACTGACAGATACCTGCTGTGTCTCAGGCCTGGGGTGAAAGTAAGCCTTCTACCGGCCACCCCAGTGGGAAGTTGGTAAGAAAGCAGCCTTAGCACCCCTTCGCTCTCAACTGCAAGAGATGGTCCTGCCTAGTGCCTGCCTGTGTGCACAGGCCCCACCAAACTGGGTCACATGATAGGAAGTCTGTCTGCTCTGGCAACCTATAAGAATCAGAAACTCCCTTGTTCTGAAGGCTCCATGCTTCGGAACCTCTGTCATTTGTCCTTTAACTCTCCTACTGAGATTCCTTTGGGAACTGAAACGGGGAGGCTGCCTTTTTGTTCATGGTACCATCATGATCGCCTATGCTCTGTCCCTTCTAATGCATTCCCACTTCAAGGCCCAATCATGCATGTGCGTGCATACAGACACACACACAAACACACACCATTTGTGGTTGTGAGGCTTTCTTGTTCTCTCTCCTAATTAGCAAAACTAATTCTGAAAGGCATTCTTATGTTGGCTCCTTTCATGAACCCACTATTTCTTTTCTTTTCCTTTAAATCAGAACAATAAACACATAAAATTTGAACTGATAAGGCAGAGATCAAACAGATTATAGATCATACAGGGCCTTGGATAAAATATTAAGACTCATCGTCTTTTTATGTTGGTGATAGCAAAATTAGGAATAAGTATTCGAAATTATTCCGGATTCATAGTTCACATTTTGTAAGGAAAGTACAGATTTTAGGGAATTGTAGAGTTAAAGGCAGATTGGTAGTGCATTTTTGGTAGACACAGGAGAAATTGGCCAATGCTAGAGCTAAGGATGGGAAATATGAAAGTGTGGGAGACTTTAAATATGCTTGGATTGAAAGTTTGCTGCATTTGATATGTGTGATGAGAGAAAAGAAATGAAGAATACCAGGTTTCTTACTTATATTTTTAGGATGCATATGGCAACACACAACTATCAGCAGGAAGAGGTCCACGGCACCAGGATATGTGAGATGATAACTAGTGAGAACGGGGGAGGTCAGATGGGATTATGGAAACAGTTAGATGGGTTTATACCATTAGTAGTCTGTTATGAGGCATCAGAAATCAAACCGCACCTACTGTGGAAGATCACAGGACAATCTAGAGGGCCAGTTGTATGTTTGCTATTTATTTGTTTTGTCACTGGAAGTTAATTTGTGATTGTAATGCTAGAGTATCTGGCTTTCTCACCTGTTTTCAATGTGTTCATGGACAGTGCAGTGTCACATAACATCTTACACCAACCTAGCCTCTTTAACTAGTAATGTAGAGGAATGTCATCAATTTTAGCAGACCATTTATGTGCCAGGACTTGGTATTTAGTGACAGGTGACTTGGGGTTCCCGAAGACCACTTCACATTTGATGACTTAGCAGAATGACTCATGACTCAGAAAGCTGTTTCCATTCATGCTTGTCATTACCCTTCAAAAGGATACAGGTTAAAAATCACCAGGATACAAAGTTCAATACAGGTTACAAATCTAGAGCCCCTGTTGCTGTTTCTTTGTTGGTTTGATCTCCTGGTTACTGAAAGTAGTGTGTTAAAATTTCCTAGTTGCTCAGTATTGGTGGTAAATGCTTGTAATCCCAACACTGGGAGCTAAAGGAAGGAGGATAAAGAATTTAAGGCCAGCCTTAGAGGCAGGGCAATGGGAGCACTTGGGAGGCAGAGACAGGCAGATCTCTGATTTCAAGACTAGCCTGGTCT
>JAQHUG010000124.1:2074382-2091910 GCA_028555095.1 Dicrostonyx torquatus
TGTACGGGTGGATGGGTATGTGCATCTGGCATCAGCTCTCCCTGGAGCTGGAGGCACAGACAGTTGTCAGCCACCCAGTATGGTTCCGAGGAGCTGAGCCCTGATTCTGGAGAAGAGCAGTCCATGTTCTTTATCATGGAGCCATCTCTCCAGCTCCTCCACCTTGTATTTTGAATCAGGGTCTCTCCTTGGACATGAGCACCACAGACCCTTTTCTCTCTGCCTCAGCTGTGCTCCAGGTAGAGATGCTACTGAGCCCAACTTTTACCTGGATGCTGGAGATTCATCAGATGTTCATGTTTGCATGGCAAGCCCTTCCCCAACTGAGCCACCTCCCAGAGTCTTTCTGTTCGTATGTTTGTGCCACATTTTTCTCATTTGCCTGTTGGTTGACACTGGAGTTGTGTATACCTGGTGTCTATTGTAATTAATGCTGCAGAAAACACTGACACCTCAGGAACTGTTTCAGTCCTTGGTTTAATTTCCTTTCTGACATAGCTGAAGTTGCTGAGTCATGGCAATTGTGTGGCAGCTTTTTGAGGAACCTTCAGACTTTCACTAATGGCTGTACTTGAATGTGTATTAGGGTTTTGCTTTCTCTGTAGCTGTGTGTACAGACGCTTGTCACCATGCATCTCAGCATAGGTGCTGAGCATCAGAACCTTGGTGCCTTACCCAGTGATCCTTCTCCCCCACCTCATGCTTTCCAGTAAACTAAAGCTCTTTAATACAAGTAGTGTTGACAAGCATTTGGAAACTCCATTCTTCTGGCCTGCCTTTCAAAGAAAGAATGAAATGTACCCCCTAGGCTAAAGATTTGGGTCTGTTTTATTTGTTGTTGTATCACCATTGCCTAGAACAACACCTAGCTTAAGCTAGGCTTACAGATTATTGAATAAATACTGGTTTAAGTGGACACACAAGTATTAAGGATGGAGGCTTCTTTCCCCTTGAATTAAATGGTAGCTCTGAGCTGGCTAAATCACACATAAAAATGCTAGCCATATAAACCTGACAACCTGAGTTTGATCTCTGGAACCACATGATGGAGGGAGGTACCAAATCTCAAAAGTTAGAAGTCTTCTGACCTGCACATGCATGGGCACATCCGTTTACTTGTTTACAAACACTAGCTCACCTAAAATGATAGTAATTATAATAAAATGAAAGTCTTAACTCAACCCATCATGTTTTAGACACGGTCACTTTAACCCTACTTAGGAAATTTTGTGCCGGGCGTTGGTGGCGCACATCTTTAATTCCAGCACTCGGGAGGCAGAGGCAGGCGGATCTCTGTGAGTTTGAGGCCAGCCTGGTCTACAAGAGCTAGTTCCAGGACAGGCTCCAAAGCTACAGAGAAACCCTGTCTCGAAAAACCAAAAGAAAGAAAGAAAGAGAGAGAGAGAGAAAGGAAGAAAAAAAAATTTGTTATCAAATATTTATAACATTAAAGGGAAAAATACAGATATTAAGGGTAGTTTTTCCAATAAAACTGACTCATATTTGTTCACTACAGGAAGCAGTATGGTTCCTTTCCAATATAACAGCAGGCAATCAGCAGCAAGTTCAAGCTGTAATAGATGCTGGGTTAATCCCCATGATCATTCACCAGCTTGCTAAGGTCAGTCATATCATTAATACATTGTTTACCTTAATTTATTACAACCCAGACTTTTGGATAAAGAATTTATTTCATGAATTTGTTTTTACTCTCCAGGGGGACTTCGGAACACAAAAGGAAGCTGCTTGGGCAATTAGCAACTTGACAATAAGTGGCAGAAAAGATCAAGTGAGTTTGAAAAAATGTAACTGGTCACTGTTACTAACTTCAGCAAGAAATTACTGAAGGTTTTGTCTCTACTACAGTTTCTAGAGGGAAAGAGAATTCATAAAATGTTTCTTCCTTTGTATTGTCTAGGTGGAATACCTTGTACAACAGAATGTAATACCACCATTCTGTAACTTACTGTCGGTGAAAGACTCTCAGGTGGTCCAGGTGGTTCTGGATGGTCTTAAAAACATCCTGATAATGGCTGGTGATGAAGCAAGCACAGTAGCTGAAATAATAGAAGAATGTGGAGGTGAGTAAGTAGGTGAACATTCCCACTCTAAAATACTAGTTCCTCTCGGCTCGGCTTACTAGAAAATTACTATAGGCTCATTGTTATTAAGTGACCAGAGTATTTTTCTGATCTTATTCAGCATATTAGCATTGCTAAAGGATTTTCACCAAAGAATACAGTAGTCCATACTTTAGAAATACTGGTGATGAAGTCAGTTTTCCTGGAGATTGGATTTTAGGAAATATTCATTATTATATTGGTTTGTTTTCCATCGCCATACCAAAAAACATTTGAGGATAAGTGCTTATAAAAATAAGGTTTCTTTAGCTGGGAATTTTGGAAAGTGAAAGTGTAAGACAGAATGGTTCCAATTTGTGTATAATGTATGGATATACATGTCTCTAGGAAAGTCCTCATGGCTGGGAGCAGCAGGACAGAACACATAAGAGAGATCTAGGGATAGACTCAGTGTTTTGCAATAAGGAACAATGTAAGATAAAGCTAAGAATGGTTCTGCAAATGCTTTACTAACTCTTCTAAGGCCAGATCCCCAGCCTTGAACCTTCAGTAGACCCTGTTACTTACTGATCCTTAAAGTCCTCTCAACAACTCAGTTCTCAGGACCAAACCACAGCATTCATTTTGAAGTCAGTGTACAGTGTTAAAAACCTGGTGGACTACTAGAGTAGGTAAAAGCTTTCTTTAATCCATTCTCAAACTCTAGACAAAGCAAACACATTATTTTTATGTTATACATAGTGCCATGTATCTGGGTAGACCATTCTTTGGGACGTGCTTGCCCAATTGTGTATGTCTTGTTTGAATTCCAAATGTTGGAGAGGCTTTTAGGATTGTTACAAAAACGTGTTGAAGTTAATAGGACTGAAGTCATTTATTTAATATTATCATTTCTGGTAAGGACAGAATGAAATACATATTTAAAAAATTCTGTTCTTAAAAAGTACCTGTTCTGTGTGTACTAAAGTGTCCAGACATTTACTATAAACAATGATTTTTTTTTGCATTTTTTGTTAGCTATGTAGTTTACCCAGCTTATGCTTTAGAGAAAATAAATGCATAGTATCACAGATCAATAAAAACAGAAAGGTATATTAGAGTTTTTTTCAAGATCATGTAAATAGTTTCGATACAAGCAAATTTATGCTCATGCTTGTATTAAGATATCTTACTTTTAATATAAAAATTAATTTCATAGGTAATTTTGAATAGCTTAAGACAACTTTTACTTTAATGTTAAGGCTATGTTTGTTCCTGTTGGAGTAATAATCATAATATGTAATATAGTCTTATAAAGCATTTTTCATTTATTAGTGTTGACGCCTATTTCTCCATATTTCTGATTTGTATATTACATTTTAAAAGTCACCTGTTTTAATATGTTAAAAAATGTTATCTCTTGGATGAATACTAAGGTTTTAAATTCATAAACTTGTGCATCTGGTACATGAAATCTATGGTACAATGGAACTATAAAAGATATTCTCAATTGTGCACAGGTGTGCACACCTGTATGCAGCACCTGATAGAACCAGAGGATCTCAAGTTCAAGTCCAGAGTTGACTACACAGTCTTGCCTCATAAAACCTGAAAAGGAGATCAGTGATGAGTGTTTTGAAAACTTCTTTTTTTTCTGCTGTTCATACCTGGAACATAACCTATTCACTTTGTTGTTGTTTTTTCAAGACAGGTTTTCTCCATATAACTTTGTGTCTGTCCTGGAACTCACTCTGTAGACCAGGCTGACCTCAAACTCACTGAGATCCTATCACCTTCCTCTGCCTCCCGAGTGCTGGGATTAAAGGCGTGCACCACCACTGCCTGATTTATTCCCTTTTTGAAATGCAGAAAGCTTCCATCAATTTAGTTCTAAAGACATACATTCAGAAAACTGTGGAAGAGTTATCATGATTAGTACCTTTTGGGAGGCTTTCCAATCTTGTACTGTCATTAACTTGCCGCACACTAAGAAGCAAACCCCTGTTATCTCTGTCAGATGTTTTGGTGATTGAGGGGTTTTTTGTTGTTCTTGTTCTTGGTTTTGGTGTTTTGGGTTTTTTTGTTTGTTTTGTTTTGTAAGACCAGGGAATATCAAATATTTTTTAAGGGGAAAGGAGGAATTAATGGGCTGATGTTAGGTTTTTGTGTGTTCTTTCAGGCTGTTAGTTTGTTTGTTTTTAAAGATTTATGTATTTTATGTACCTCCATGCACACCTTTATTCCATAAGAGGGCATCAGATCCTACTATAGACGGTTGTGCTCCACAGTGTGGTTGATGGGAATTGACCCAGGTCCTCAGGGAGAGCAGCCAGTGCTCTTCACTGCTGAGCTGCCTCTCCAGATCCTAGACTGTCATCTTTGAGTGAGAAAAGACATACTCTGAGGTTCATAGAGCTTTTCTGTAACTAGATTATGCAGATTACTACCATCTTAATTATTCTTTATTTTCGTCAGGTTTGGAGAAAATTGAAGTTTTGCAGCAACATGAAAATGAAGACATATATAAATTAGCATTTGAAATCATAGATCAATATTTCTCTGGTGATGATGTAAGTATATATTAAAATGCAGATGTGTGCATGTAATGGGCATTTACTTAAGAGTTTTTCTCTTATTCTTAATATGCACAAAATTTGTATTGTTTTCTGTTAGATTCTCCACTAATCACTTTCTTAAACATTTTATCCACAACTTCACTATAAGGTAAAATTATAAAAGCATTTCTTGTTATAGTTTTAATCTATTAACTGGAAAGAAATAATTCTGGAAATGACACTCACATGAAGTGTATCTGCAGATATGGGAACTTATTAAGCCAAGCACCTTTTAAAAATTATTCAGTTGTGTTTGCTTAATATCTCATGAAATTGTCACTGATTTACCTGGATATTTTTAAGTAGTTAAAATATTCATTTGGAATTTTCCCTTTGTTTTTATAGATTGATGAAGATCCCAGCCTCATTCCTGAAGCAACACAAGGAGGTACTTACAACTTTGACCCAACAGCCAACCTCCAAACAAAGGAATTTAATTTCTAAGGTCCATTAAGTGCAGCATCTTTCATTCAATACAAACACCACCAGATGGCCACCAAGCGATAAGACAGCAAGCAGCAGAAGGCTCCCAGCACTCTTGCCTCTTCGTTTTGATGCTTCTAAAGCAAGCCATGTCTCAGTCACTTTGCAGTTGCCAAAAGTCACTCTCACATGGACTGTAAATGCATATGCATGATTTCCTGAACTGTTTTAGAATTCTCCTTAACAATCTCAACTACCCTATTTTTCCATGTTCCCTGGTGCCACATGCTGACAACTGCAGTATCCAGTTAGAATGCTCCATAGTGGTGACGTATCAGCTGCCCGCTGGTACTCCTTTGGAAAAAGGTGCGCTGTGGATCAAGACACTTTGGTATGATGTATATTCGTGTTGGAAGACTACAGAGGTGCAGTGTGATCTGAGCCTCCATCATTGTCCTCCACAAACATATTTTGATATTCTTGTGTGGAAGAATTAAAGTACAAGCCAAATGATTTTCATTGGTGGAACTGACTCAAAAAAGTAATAACTTAAAAACAAGAAACTTGGTTATTGATTTAAAAATATAAGTTTTTTAAAACTGTACTTCACCTACCATTAATTGATGTGTTTATTATCTGCCTCAGAAGCCAGGGTTGGAGCAAGAGCTTTAGATATCAATGGTATTGCTTTCGCCATTATACCTAATTTTTGAGAACAGCAAACCCTATTTGACCACTCACTCAGCCTGTGTGTTCCTGCTGTTTTGAATAATCAAATGCTGTGCATGGTCTCTACCTGAGCTGCAACCTGTTACAGACTTGAACTTCTGTTAAGTTGAAAGCAAGAGTCCCTGACTACAAAAAAATACGTCAATAAATAAGTCAAAACAGGAATGAATGGAAAAGGTTTAAAATACTCATTGTTAATGTTTTAAGATAGTCTTGCTTTCAGCTTCCAGGAGTTTTTTTTTTGTTTGTTTTAATTTGATAATTGGATATGGTTGATTTATATTGGGTTTAAACTGTGGAGCTTTCATGTTTACTGTAATTTAGTCTTAAAACATTTTTTACTTAGTAACCAGTACTTTTGATAAAGTGGTGGCAACCAACCAGCAACTCTTTAGAAGTGTTCCAAGACTTCATTCTTGAGTATCGGGGAGCTCATTCCGATCCCACTCAGAGCATCCGCACATGTTAAAGAGAAAGCCAGGATCTGTGTAGAGGAATGATGTGCAGTTATTTAACTCAGCCCGATTTGCAGAGATCTTTCATCTGTAAAATCTGGTATTACTATGTAAAGTCATTGCTTTTGGCAAATTGTCTGACCCAGATATTGATGAATGAATATGGATTTGCAATTTTTTAAACTAAATAATTTGTGCTGTCACAGAAATGGTTTTGTTGCTCTTGTTCACTGGGTATAATTTCCCAATGCATTGATGTGAAGGGATAGAAATCTAAACTAAGTTAGTTTTCAAAGGGGGGGCATGTCTACTGTGACGAAGAGGAGCCGGATGCCATCAGAGCTTTGTGAGCCAGCTGGGGTGTTTTCCCTGAGAAACAGCACAGCAGGTGTGCTTCATTACAAATGTGTGTATCTGCCAAGGTGGAGCCACTTTAAAGAGTGAGCTTTGTCTTGTATCTAAAATGGATACAAGCGTATGTTTAAACTGCAAGATTTTTACTTGCTAGAGAATCTGTTTTAATATAGTGGTTTGGCCTCTGATTATTTATAGGTTTTATAAATTTTAGAATCAATTTCTCTTTAAGGTGGCTCAGATTTTTCAACTCTTGTGCACATAAAATTGAGTTGAAGTTCATTGTGCCTTTTTTTCTTTACCCAAATTTTGAGTTAAAGCTTCATATGGTAACTGCATCCTGTTCAAACACTTGTCTAAATTTTGAAACTGTGTAGTGTTCACTAAAAGTAGGAATAACAAAGTCAGAATGAATTAAGGTCACAAACTTTGGTGAAACCCTCAAAGTCCAAATCTTCTTGATATTGTGAATTGTCCCCCTTCCGGTTTAGTTTCTTCTGGACTCTCCCTACTTAACTGACAGTTACCTTCTAAAATTTGCACACATTGAGATGAAAATTGGGCCTCTACTGTGATGATCCCTATTTCCTCTCGCATCCTAAGTGCAAACTAACCTTTAAGTAACAGTAGCATCAAGCAGTGCAGACTTGTGCCTCTGCTTGATTCAGTTTGCCGTGACCTTACCAGGCCTGAATTGGAATCGCACCATTGCGTAGACAAAGGAACTGAGTGTATTGCTGCACTTTTAAGTTTTCAAAACAGTGTTTTAAAATTGCATTGTTTTTATTTTTTTTAAACTCAGTTTAAAAATAACTAAAATGTTCTTTCAAAAGAGGCATCTAAACGTGTTCCTAATTTTGTATATGGGCTTAGGTTTTGTAACCAATAAAAAAGCTGCTATCAAATATGATAAAACATTGAAAGATTTATTTTTGAAAATAATTGTTTAGCTTTGTTTTCTGTGTGGTTAAGTTTAACTTTGGAATTATCTTCAAGTGCCAGCCACAGTGATGGGAAAGCATTAGTGACTGCCGTTGTTTTTGATGTCTCCTTTCAACCACAACAGTGACCGACCAGTAGCTACCCTAGAGAATGTTTTGGCACATCTGAAGTACCAACATGTGTATAATTTCGTAAGTTGTCAAAACTGTGATCCAGGGGCTTCAAACCTCAGAAACTGGTGCAGTTCTGGCAGCGAGAAGTCAAGTCTGTTCTAGGCTGTCTTCCACTCTCAGCCTGGAAAGAGTTTCTTCCTGGCTTCTGATGGTGACCGGCAATCCTTGGCTCATAGGTTAATCACGCTATTCTCTGCCAATCTGTGTGTATTGGAAAACTGTAATTTAGGGGGGAAACCGTTCTTTGGAAAAAATAGCGTGGTTATGATTTTGATGCAACGAACTAGCCATTCAGAGTAAGGCTGCCTAAGCTGTGAAGGCATGTAATTGTAACAGAAACTAGTCATCAAAGTAACCCTGAAAGCGTTCCCTGTCGAGGTTAGAAGTGTAGCTCAGAATGAAATCGTGGATTAATTAGAAGAGCAAAGAAGCAGCCGGACTTTTGAGCATAGAGATACTCTTCTGTATGCTACCACTTCAGACTACCTTTAAAAGATGTATAAGAAAATCAGTGTGATAATGTGCTCTCCATCATTTCCTTCCGAGGTGTGTTCTGTTTAGGGCATTCGCTGTTACAGGTAAACCAACAGCACCTGGCTTTCGGATAGCCTTCCTGTGGTACTTTTTTTTTTTTAACCTATGATTTTTAAACTTCTGGAAACTTTAAATCTTGGAGGGAAGGGGATGTGTTTAAGTCAGCTGGCCTAAAAAATGCTCATGAACCCACCTTGAAGCTTAGAAGGAAACTTTTCATGCAAACGCAAAAGACTGGGACTGCAAGACTCGGAAATGTACGTCGAGATCAGTCATCAAGAAGAGTGTTCGGGAATACAGTCTGTCCCAATGATTTCTTAGCTCAAGCGGTAGTGCAATTCATTTCAGTCCATTTCAAGCTGTTGGGTAATAGATTGTTGAGGTGTTCTCCTGTGCATTGTGAGATGATTAGCCTCATCAGTGGCTTATACTCACTAGGTAGCACCTCATCCTCTTCCAGTCCAGACACCTGAACATGACATTCCTAAATGTCTCCTGGGGCCCAACTTCCATCCTTGTACACCATTGGTCTAAGTCAACTCCTGTGTAAAAGGCCCAGCTGAGACAGTGCACAGCTGTCTGTTGTGTGAACAGTGGTAGACTTTTTTGGAGCTCAGCAATTCCAGTGAGTGTTGGCCCCAAGGCAGCGTAGTTTGAAAACTGTTTCATATTCATCACTTCCTAAATCACACAAGAATTTTGTTTCCTTGGAAAGCTTACAAGGTTATTAAGTAATACAGGAGAGAAGTAGAGAGGTGGAGTGGCGTGCTCTAGGCCGAGTACAAATTCCAGAACCATTAAATAAAGTGGGTACCAGTACTAAGGAATGGTATTTTCCTCTGCATGCCCCTGCATTCCCTTAAAAATTACCATCTGTCCTTTGAATGGCTCCTTTTCCAATGACGGTGTCCAAAGACAAAACCTTGTTTGTAAAGCTGAACGATAAATAAGGGACGTCTTCATGGGGTAGCAGTTTTTACCAGTTACGCAGCTGCGAACCTGTGTTGCAGAGCATACATTTACATCCATGTGTGATTTTGGAGATAAAACCAGATTTTTGAGGCAGCCATTTTATGGGATAAGATTGAGAAGTAATGAGTCACTTCAAAGGAGCTTAGTCTGCAGTGTTGGCTGCTGTTGCTATAGATAGAGTTCCCTCCTATCCCTGAACAAACTCATTTCTCTTAAAGGGCAGTCATTACAAGTGTGATTAGAACTAGTGCTTGATTTTTTTCAGAGAGCAGAAGAGCCGCTCACAACACATACACCAGAGCACCCATGCATTGGCCCCGTCCTGGTTGTAAATGTTTTATTGAGCCTGGTTCCTGTCAACTTAGACAGCCTGTACTCTAACAATGAGTAGTGCGGCTAGCTTCTGGTTATCGTGGAATGGCAACTTCCATCCTCTCGACCCTTAATTCTAGTGTGGGAAGAGTTTCACTCATTTTCCAACTCTCTTAAACTTGGAGTGAAGCCTAAACTTCCTTTGTCCTACCACATAGGCATCTGCCTGTGTGAAATTTAAATTTCATACTATCCTTATCATATTCTTTTAACTCTATCTGTGCCTTGACAGTAATTTTTTTTTTGACTAAGCCTTTAGAAACATTAAGATATTTATTGAGCATCCTATCTCATGCCAGGTACCATGCTAGGGCATAGGATAAACAACTGTCAGGAAGAGTCCTGCTCAGAAAGGCTAGCGAGCGTTCCCTAAAGACCGGCTGTGCTTTTGATTTAGTGCAGTTCTCTTGACCTGGGAAGAGATCTGTTCAGCTGTATTTTCTCCAAACTGAAGCAAGAGCAGGGGTTGGCTGGGCAGGTTCACTGAAAAATGTGGAGGCGGGAAAACTGTACACAGGCATTGTGGGGTGCACCAAAGGGTGTGCAAGGTTGTGATAAGAGTCAAGGGACAGGGGCTGGAGAGATGGCTCAGCGGTTAAGAGCATTGCCTGCTCTTCCAAAGGTCCTGAGTTCAATTCCCAGCAACCACATGGTGGCTCACAACCATCTGTAATGAGGTCTGGTGCCCTCTTCTGGCCTGCAGACATACACACAGACAGAATATTGTATACATAGTAAATAAACAAATATTTTTTAAAAAAATAGTCAAGGGACAGAGGGGTAAGTAGGGGCTGATGGGGCAGGTGACAGCCTGGTGGTCAGCCCTAGGATTTCAGCATAGAGCAGTAGGAAATTGTCACGAAGGCTGTGAGGGAAGATGGTGTTTGGGGCTGTAGAGATGGCTCGGTTAAGAGCACGTGTTAGTCTTGCGGAGGACCCACGTTTTGTTGTCAGCATCCGCATTGCAGTTTACAGGTGTCCATAACTCCACTACCAGTGGATCGATCAGTGCCATCTTCTGGCCTCCGGGAGTGGCAGGCACAGAGATGTACCCTAACCCGTTTACATACACAAAAGATGAATTCTAATAAGGACAGCTAGTTGGTAGCGGAGTCTTTCAGCTTTAGTCATTTCAAGATAATTGGTCAGTTTAGTGAGGGTGAAAAACAGGTGAAAGATGAAGAGTGGGTCAGAAGGTGCCTGTCAGAAGGTTGCTGATGCCTGAGAGGTGCAGTCTGCGGAGAGGAAGTATTGAGAATGATTCTTGGATTCTGGCTGGTTCTAGATAGGAGGGAATGGAATTGAGGCACAGGAAAGAATCAGACCTTGATGTGCAAAGTGAAGTGAGTTGGTTTGAAGTGTAGGAAGGACTGATCAGGAAGTCACAGGTCAGAGGGAACTGTTGCAGAATGGTGGTGAAGGCAGAAACCAGATGATTGCAGAGAGCAGGGGTGGACTCTGACGGCTGTTAATCTAAGCTCTTACAATGTTTATTTCTTAAATTGTACATGTGTATGCGATGGCTGTGCTGCAGAGGCCAGAAGAGGTCATTTGGTCCCCACGGAGCAGGAGGTGGTTGATGAGGTGGCAACTGAACTCAGACCCTCTGAAAGGGCAGGAGCCATCTCCAGCTTTTTCATCTAGAGGAAGACAGGTTAGTTCCCACGTGCATGGCTTTTCTTGATGCTGTGATAATGTGCTGGCAGAAGCAATCTAAGGGAGAAGGGGTTTACTTTGGCTTCCAGTTCATGGAGGGCAATCATAGAGGCAGGAGCTAGAGGCTAGCGACATGCAGTCAGGAGGCAGAGTGAAGTTTGCCAGTGCCTTGCATTTCTTTCCTCAGTGCAAAGCCCATCCTATGGAATAGCGCCTTCCCAGCGTCACTAAGCTAATCCAGAGAATCCTTCATAGGCATGCTGGGAGAGGCTGGTCCCAGTTGATCTTTGAGCCTGTCCGAGTGGTTGAGAAATGCACCGACCATACTATAGAGTTGTTAGTTTTCTGTTACTGGTCTGGCAGGACTGGCTCTGCTCCCTCAGTCAGTTCTTAGACAGTTGGTATGTGCCAGATCTGCAATAGGTGTCAGGTATCCCCTACCAGATAGGCCAGTCACAGTCCCCGTCTTGTGGAGTTTATGTTCTAGTGCGAGGGAGGAGTAATACAGATTAGAGAGAGAATTTCTGCAGATGCAGAAAAATTCACCCTCCTAGCCAACCATTCTTAAGGCATATATCTCAGTGGTGCTTAGTGTGTTCACACTGCCACGAGGCCAGCCTACAGAAGTGTCCTGTGTTGCAAAGTTGGAATTAATTTCATTAAGCAACTGCCCTCCCCTCTTTCCCAAAATCTGCCTCACCTGGAAACCTGGAAATCTAGTGGGTGCTAGGCAAGTGCTGTGTTGCTGAGGCCCATCCCCAGCAGAGGCATACAGCGTCTGACTTTTGTGGGTTAAATATTAGAAATAGGGTCAGTCAACTGTATGCGATTTAAAATCCCCGCAAGGGAGCCCAGGTAGGGGTGGTAGCATGGTGATGCTCCTGTCTTTGCTGCCCTCAGGAAGTCGGGGCAGGAGGATAACCTTGAATTCCACCCGCCTGGGTTGTGTACTGATTCCATTTTACCTTGAGCTAAGTAGCTAGACTGTCTCAAACACAAACCAAACAATGGTTGAAAGGCCTATAATGACTGTGAAGATCTTTGCTTAGGCCTCCTTGCAAGACTTCGCTAGGCCTCCTCAGAACCTTTGTTCTCTTTGTCAATGGACAAAATCTCCACCGTCTGGACTTTTCACTCAGTGGCTTAATCTTTTGAACCTTGTTAGACGTCAGACTTCATATGTCTTGTGGAAGCGGTTAAGCATGTAAAACATGATCCTAGGTCCAGGAACCATCCAGTCAGAGTCAGCTGCCCAGGCTGGCCAACCCAACTTTGCGGGCAGGCCCCTCGGAGGCCCGCCTACGAGAAGCTCGGCCCCGGGACCCGTCACCACCCCGCAGGATCCCTCCCACGCGAAGCTCCGCCCACGAGAAGTCCCTCCTGCTCCCCTCCTCCCTACGTGCACGGATCTCCTCCAAGAGAAGCCCCGCCCACGACATGGGAAGCCCCGCCCACGACAGTCTCGCTGGCTGGCTTGTAGAGCGTTTGGGCTGTTTTGGGGACCCGTGAACGAGGAGTGGGCGCTGAGCATGGCGATAGGCTCTTCCTTGCTGCTGTGCTCGGCGCTGCTGGCCGTGGGGTGCGCGCTGGGCCTGCGCCTGGGCCGCGGACGGAGCACGGTGGAACGTGGGGTGCTCGTCTGGCTCTGTTATGATGCCCTGGTGCATTTCGTGCTGGTAAGCTTTGCCGCCTTGCCAACTGCCGCCCATGGGAGGAAGTCTGGGAACCTGCTGATGTCCCGGGAGGCCCGAGGGCGCCCCCTTTGCCGAGGCTAATTTCCTGGTTCAAACCGAGCCCTTCTGCCCAGGTGCTGCCCGGTCTTCTGTCAAAGGTATCCCCTGAGAATTGCTAGAGAATTTCACCTCCTCCACCCCACTCCTAACACCATTCATTTTGGTTTATCTTTTGTGCGTCAGATATATCCAGAAATCCATTTCCTGTAGCTTTCCTAATTCTGTAGAATATAGGTTTTTCAAGTATGTCCCTACAAATTTCTGAATTTCTCTGATGTCTGTTAAGAGATCTTTTCATCTCTAATTTTATTAATTTATGTCTTCTGTCTTTTGGTTATTTTGGCTAGGGATTTGTCAATCTTGTTAATCTTTTCAAAGACTCAGCTTTCTCTTTTATTGATTCTTTTGTTTTTTATTTTATTAATTTCTCCCTCGGGTTTAATTATTTCTTCCAATCTCCTGTTTTGGAATTTGGTTTATTCCTGTTTGTTTTTGTTTGTTTTTGTTTTTTGTTTTTTTACAAATTCTTGAGGTGCATCATTAAGTTATTTATTCGAACTATTTCTGATTTTTTTAATGTAGGTGCTAATAACTTTTACTCTTAGTACTGCTTTTATTTCATCCCACAAGCTTGGTATTTTTCATTTTCACGTAATTCTGAGATCCCGTTTTAAAATTTCCTTGATTTATTCAACTACCCACTCATTCACAAATCTGTTGTTGTGTGTGCATTTCTGGTCTTATGTACTTAAGATACAGCCAGAATGCAATCAGATTCTGTGTCAGGATATAACCTGAATGACCTCTAGCTCAGCTTCCCAAAGAGGCCTTACTCCCCCTGGATTCTCATGAGCCTGGTTTCCATTCTCTTCTTTTTTCTTTCTTTCTTTTTTTTTTTTTTTTTTTTGGTTTTTCGAGACAGGGTTTCTCTGTGGCTTTGGAGCCTGTCCTGGAACTAGCTCTTGTAGACCAGGCTGGTCTCGAACTCACAGAGATCCGCCTGCCTCTGCCTCCCGAGTGCTGGGATTAAAGGCGTGCGCCACCACCGCCCGGCCCATTCTCTTCTTTTCTCGCAGTATTCTGGTCTTCAAAACTTCTGCCAGAATGGCTGTTAACAGCATTCTAGGCCTTTTCTAGCCCGAAGATTCAAACCGCTCACGTTCTTCTTACAGTCCAGTTCCAGAGGCCCAAGAACCGCATGCTCAGGTCACCAAGTTCCTGCATTAGTTACTTGTGTTATTGCAGCAACAAAATCCTGGCTGGAGACATTTTAGAAGGAAGGGTTTGCTCTGACTCACAGTGAAGGGCTGTGGTCCACTGTGGCAGGGAAGGTGTGGCAAGAGCAGGGGGCAGCTGCACACCTAGGGTCCACAGTCAGAAACGTCAGCCCATGGCTCCCGCTGATGGCATGGTACCACCCACATGTACAGTGGGTCTCTTCCTCTCAGTTAACCTAGTATAGACAATCCCTGACAGGCCTTGTTTCCGTGGTGATTCTAGATCCCATCAAGTTGACAGTCCAGATTAACCATAATGTGTCCTTAAAATTCACCTAAAATGAAGTGAATAATTTTATTTTTTCATTTATTTGGGTGCATTGGGGGAGCATGTACCTGCCACAGGATTACATACATATTGAGAGCAGTGGACAATTGTAGTCAGTCCTGTCCTTCTCACTATTGGGTTTTATGGCTCAAACTTTGGGCCTCAGGGTTGGCTGATGGGCCTTTGTCCACTGAGCCATCTCTCTAGTCCCTCACCCCACTTTATAAATAGCCAATGTGACTATACATAGATAGTACTAATGAAATCTACTCCCTCCCTAAATTTTTAAAAATATAATCTTAAATACCCCCTTAAAAAAATAAAAAAAAATCTGGTCTCCCCTTCAGCTAATGTGAAGCTAAAGTCTGTAGTCTTGAAATACAAAGAAGACATGGTATTTGGCAATGGTTTAGGTGGTCAGTGAGCATTTCCAGTTAAATGTGTCAATACCAGGTGTTTGCAAAGATGAAATTCCTTCTTTCCCAGTAATTTCCTAGTAATTTTGTGTAGAGACTAGAGCAAGGTTCATCCCCTCAAAGCCTTTGTTTAAAGAATTGATCTTTAAGCTACAAAGTCTCCCAAAGAGCAAGAGTAGTAAAATAGTACATGTGTTACATCTGTCACTCCAGCACTTGGGAGGGAGGCAGAAACCAGAGCCTTCTTTGGTTACATAGTAAGTTCAAGGACAACATGGGGCACATGATATCCTGCCTCAAAAACAAACAAACAAACGTGTCCCACTTAAAGGAAAACATAGCGACAATATTCCAGAAATATACAAAGGTGTAAAGATTCTCAAAAAATATATTTGTATGTCCACAACCCAGTTTAAGTTGACTAGGTAACATGGCACATGCCCCCATTCATGCTACCTGGAGATGTGGTCTATGTAGAACTGGTCTGTCTCCGCGCCCCACGCCCCACCACCTCTCCAGATATAAAGGAAATGCCCTCAAATAGCCTGTGATTGCCTGCTGGGAAGGGCTCCTTTGTGATCACCCTGCCCCTTCCCTAGTTCTTCCCACCTGAGGCCTTCTTTTCTCCGTATGTCCACTTGGCTGGTACTTTAATCTGTCTGAAATTAAGACATATCTTACAAATCCTAATAAACTCATGTTAATTGACATTTTGCAGTGTCTTTAGAGATCAGTGGGGAGAACAGGAATTAGCAGTGAGACCTGTAAGGAATGTACTTGCCTGGATTAGCTTTGGTTAGCAGTTGGCTGCAAATGAAGCCTCATAGACAAGGGTATCCAAAAATATGGGATGAGTTGATACTACAAGGTAGAGCCTTGAGAACCAAAAGCCTTGCCCTTGGTACTCAAGCTGCCCTCTGCCTCTTAAACCTCCCAGATTTGCTCTCTGCCACCAAACTCAAAGCTTGCCCCTCACACATATAACATGGTATATTCTTGTTCAAATCCTTCCCACTACTTTACAGCCATGCTCATTATCTACCATCCCAGTCCCCTCACACAGAGGGAGCTCCACTCAGCTCCAGGCCCTTCTGAATCCAGTCAGATTGATAATCATGATTACTTAGTACACTCTGGTTAGACACTTGAGGTGAACTTCCTGTAGGATGCATAGCTTGAACCTTTGAGCTAAACTGCCTTTGGGGCTGCATGGCTTAAACCTCTGTCCCAGAGGCTATGGTTTATCAGAAGGTTCTGGCAGAGGCATCTTTCTCCTTCAGCAGCTACATGGTGTCTCTTAGACACCTACTCTCTCTCTATATATTTTTTCAGCTTGGCTCTATTCTGTCTTACCATAGGCCAAAGCAGCTTTTTTTCTTAATAAATAAAATCAACACATATACAGAAGAACATCCCACATCATCTCCCCTTTTCTGTCTAATTTTAATAAAAGGAAGGTTTTAACTTTAACATAATAAAATTACATAAAATAGGAATCAAGCAAGAATCACAGTTACATTATTTAGTCTATTTGTATTTAGCAAAATAAGGAAAATACTCTATCATCTATCCTATCTCTGAAAGTCTAAAGTTTTATATCTAATTTATCCTTTATTATAACTAAGGAAAACTATAATTATCTAGTCTTAATCTCCACCAAAGATCCCAGAAGGATATAATATTACCTAAGTAAACAGGAAGTACATTGTAAACAACTTCCAAAGTTCTAGAATTGACAGAGATATCTCACTCTCTGGATAGTTACCCAAAGTTCTTCTGTAATGTTGGGGCATCCACCTTTAGCCTACAGGCCCATAATATCTGGTAGACTTTTCAGTGAAGCAGGAGGTTTGAAGATCTGTTCTGCCTTGTAATGGCAAAGTTCATCAGTTGCTTTCTTTTGTGTCTTGCAGAATGTCTAGCAATTTTTTTCTGTGAAACAGGAACCTTGAAGTACCATTCTGTATTTTGGAAAGTTCAGCAGTCATTTTTTTCCTGTGGGTCCTGCGTATCTAGTTCATGCAGCATACCATCAAGCATTCTAGGCAAGAGCAGTTTCTTACCTAAATGGCTAGCCTTGTTACATTGAAGGCAAATTACATAGCAAGTTTCTTCAATGCCCGTCAACCTTTCTGAAGTAATTGGTGCTGCCAGAAGCAGACATGTTGCATTGTCAAGAAAATCTAAGTTCTTAAAACATTTTAAATGCCATATTCCATAGGTCTTTGAAGTGTTGAAGATTATCTGACTAACTGAAATATATCTCTATATATCTAGAAAACCTAACTAACATGACTACAAGTTTGACTTATAAATGACTACCTATTAATCTGCAATTTTTAATTATAGATTACATTTTTAAATAAGATGTCTAAACATAATACCTTAAGAAAGAGTAGAAATATACATCTACACAGTGTAACAAAATAGCTCTTAAATCTGTATCAATAGAACAAGATCCATACCAATGGAAAGTATTCTTCTCTATATCATATCCCCCCCTTTTTTTTTTAGAAATTGACTGTGACCATTAATCACTTATAATCAAC
>JAQHUG010000124.1:2176677-2187234 GCA_028555095.1 Dicrostonyx torquatus
TAGAGTGGTGGTTCTCAATCTGTGGGTTGAGACAATTAGAAAACACATATCTCCAATGGCTTTAGGACCTGAGACACCAGTTATAGCTGGGTGGTGGTGGCACACACTCGGTGCTGGTCCATCCCAGCTCTGGAGAGGCAGAGTCAGGTAGATCTCTGTGAATTTGAGATTCACAGAGATTCACAGAGATTCACAGCCTGTTCTACAGAGTGAGTTAGTTCCAGGATGGCCAGGACGGTTACACAGAGAAACCCTGTCTCAAAAACAAATAAAAAATACAGTTATGAAGTAGCAACAAAAATAATTTTATGGTTGGGGGTCACCCCAACTTGAGGAACTGTATTAAAGGGTCACATGATGCATGATTTATAAAAGCTCAGAGAATGAAATTGAGGTTCAACCTGAAGATCTGAAAAGCAAAACAGCCACTGACTCTTACCTCGACCTCAGTCTGAAATAGTGATTCTGCCTCCAGGAATCTCAGAATGAGACTCTGTGTGAGAACTGTCTCCTCCTGTCTTATATTCCTCTCTAGAGCTGGAATTAAAGGCATGCACCACCCAGTTTCTATGGCAAACTAGTATGGCTGCTGGAATAGTGTGTCTTTAAGACTGACCAGTGGAGCTGTTTTACTCTACGATCTTCAGGCAAGCTTTATGTACTATAATACAATTTAATATAAAATACAAAATAAAATGCCACTACAGTCATAGCATTAGGGAGTTTGAGAAACACTGTCTAGAACAATCTTTATTCACTTGCATAAGGTGTTCATGGTCAGCTTGATGATGCTCATCAGGTTGAGAGAGTGGAGATCACCTATCTGTCACTCAAAGGGAAGGGTGTGTGACACTTTCATTCAAATGAGCTGTGCTGGATGGGTTCTCTATAGAGTTAGGGTCCAATTGTTGTTCTGTGCATTAACTCATCTTAATGCGCATAGAACCTCTCTAAGCAGCATTATCATTATTGTTCAGCATCATCATTGGTGTCTTAGTTCAGAGTTTTTGTTGCTGTGATAAAACATCAGGACCAAAAGCAACTTGCGGAGGAAAGTATTTATTTCCTTTTTGTAACTCTCTCTCAGGTCACACTCCATCACTGCGGGAAGTCAGGGCAGGAACTCAAGGTGGGAATCTGGAGGCAGGAACTGAGTCGGAGCCCATGAAGGAAGGCTGCTTATTGACTTGCTCTCCATGGTTTGCTCAGCTTTTTTTCTCAAGACTGAGCCTAGGATTAGAACTTCCCGTGGTGGGATAGGTCCTCCCATATCAATCAGTACTACTATTACTGACCCGTTGTTGAGGCATTGAAGTCAAACTGGAGATTCAGCAGAACTAGGGAACTTGAGGTTATACTGTTCAAGGATGCCTTTACTGACATTCTGTGCAGATTATTTCAGAATAACTCAAAAGTTCAAAGCAAGAACAGAGAAACAGTAAAAAAACATACAAAGCAATTCTCATCATTATCACCCCTTGTGCTCAGGATACAGAAGGTCTCATGGCCAAATGGGGATGTTAGCACAATGCTCTTAAGTGCACTAAGCTGTACTGTTTGGCATGAGATATCTGCCCATAGCATTCCTTGGCTGGGGAGGGCACTCCTCCCAGGACAGTAAACAAAGTTCTATGGGAACAGGGTTCACACATCAGTACAGAGTAGGAAAGTCTGTTATATGCAGGCTACAAATCATCAATCAAGAAAAAGGTCCCACAGATCTGCCTACAGGCTGATCATAAAAGGTATTTTCTCAACTGAGATTCTCTGCTCTTAGATGGCTCTCTGGTGTGTTGAGTTGACAAAAACTAATCAGCACAATTGTCACCATGTTTTGCAGAGAAGCACAGTGTCATTTGTTTGTAGCCACTAAAGGAGAGTGTTGGGGTTTGAACACGGGAGTTTGTATGCTCAATAACACTATTCCACTCATTTTGGAGAATTACTGAGGACCTTTGAGTCATCCTCTTGAGGAATGTCATCTACAGACTTTTGCTACAGAGACTGCTAGCTCATATCACATACAGGTCTGTCCCTTCCTGGTCCCTGCCAGGCCCTAGACTGTATTCCAGTGGACAAGTGTGAGAGGTAAGAGGGGTGTCCAGACAGGGAATGTTAACACCGGGAGAAGATAAGCATGTTGTCATGTAAAATTCTGAACAGTTGAACATTAACAGTCTATTTGGAAGACAAACGTGTAGATTTTTGTTTGAGTTTGGGCTTCTGAGAGGAAGGACATCATCAGAAGACTTAAGATACTTAGAGCACCAATGTCATAAGAGTTGAAACTCTGCAGTCCTGAAGTGTCCTCATGGCAGGTACTCCATCAGTTTCTCTTTAAAGCAAAGTTTCAAACCATATACAATATTGTTATTATTTTGCTGTTTCAATAAACCTTTGTCTTTCACAGAAAAGGCCCTTGAGGTCTAAATTTATGAATTTGAATGCGCTGACTTCAGCATGTTCTAAGCACAGAAGAAATAATAATGGATTCTGAGGAGCAGCGCAAAGTCAGCAGCCAAAAAGACGTGTGAGGACAGTAAGTTAGTTTCCTAGTGGAGAAAGGAGAAGTCACTTGTTGGTTCAGACCAGATACAGTGTGAAGCAGCTAATATCCCATCAGCAGCTCACCTTTGAAGACAGCCATGAGTTTCTGTCACCTTGCTGGAAAAGTGTGCATTGAGATGATGAAGACCAACCCTGAATGAAACAAATAACCTCAGCCAGCACGAAGCCCAGGGGCAGATGGTGAGTAGGTAAGATGTGTGGCCCAACATTGAAAACGATGATGACAATGGGAAGTAGGGGTGTTGAACAGGTTGGGGCTGGGAGTTGTGATGGTCAAGCAGGGAGTAAGGTGCCATTGGGGAGTTGTTTTTTGATTAGGTTTCAAGGTTTTTTTTGAAGTTGGGGGGGAAACTATTAGTAGGCTATAGGAGAATCCTTGGGGTTCTAAAGCCAGCAAGAGATTCAGTTTGCTCACCCCTAAGCATGGGTATAGTGGTGTGGGCTGAGCAAGGCAAAGCTCTTGAATGACTTTGATCAGTTTGTGTTCCTCCCAACTCCATGTGTTGAAGGAGTCTTGAGTACCCATGTAACTTTCGAGTTGGATCCTTTGAAGACATTATGAAGGTTAAACAAAGTCACAAAGGATATGGCCTAATGTGGTTTAACTGTGTCCCCAAAGTTTATGTGTTGAGAAGTAGGAACCTCCAATAGGTGATGGGTGCATGTGAGTGGATTTAAGATTTTTGTGGGAAGAGTTCATTATTATGGACATTGACATTGGGGTAAAAGGTGCATTTCCACACAGCTCACCCAGCCTTAGTCCCTCCCAAAGGGAGGTGACTCAGCAAGAAAACTCTTGTAGAATTCAGATCTTTCAACATTGATGGTGATGTCCTTTGTGTCAAATGATGATGTATTTGTAAAGAATCTAAACACAGTCTTTCACACACTTTAGTTTAGCTCTAGATGACTTATGATGCCTATTACAATGTAAATGCTATCAATTAAGGACCAATATTACTTTACAAATATTAAAATTAAGTCCAAGTTGACCTTGTCTTTTTATGTCCATGTTCCAGAGTCCCCCAGAAACCAACAAGGAGACCTAGTCCCATATGTAAAAGCAAAGAACCTCTATTCAAGTTCAAACTTGGACTCTCCAGGTGTCCAATACATTGGCAGGATCAGAAAGCCCCCATCTCAGTTGGGGTTTTATCATAGCAGAGGTTGGGTGCGGTTTTTCTAAGATACAGACCCCTGACTGGCTGACATTTGTCTAGAGCTGCCTTGGTTAAATGGGGATGGGTGTGGAATGGGCTGATAGACCTCAGGTCATCCTTTCTGCAATGGTTGGGATGTTAAGTATCTCCTTAAAGACATTAGGTTCTTTCCCCTTCAAATGCTGATTTGTCCATTTCTGACTGGGGCCTGGGTGGTCGCAGTGTGTGGTCTTTTCTGGAGTCAGGTGTTGCCTTAGTGTAAACTGAGACTCAATCTTATTTTCTGATTGGTCTCCATAGAGCCTGTCTTGGCAGGTGTGTACCAAGCTTCCCTGGGCCCCACAGTTTCATGAATGTTGGGTTGAGGAGACTTATCTGTACTGTGTGCTGAGTCATTACCTCTTGTGGCTCCACCCTCTCCACAGTTTTTACAATCCAACTTCCTTAGCATCTTCTGACGTTCAAAGGTAGGACCTACTATTAAGCTTCAAGCCCGTAATAGTGCTAATGGGTAACGAGTGTTTCCTTCACTCCAACCATGGCTTTAATGATGACAGTGAACACAGGCTAAATATGGATACTCAGGCCTTTTCTCAAAAGTTTATGCCGGCTATTGTTTAGCACAGTGAAGCCACTGCTATCCTCTCCACCTTACAGATTCATGACCTATGGGCCACAGAGGTGAAGACCATGGCCTGGGTTTCCCTTCCCTTGTCAGAATGGCAGAAGGAAGCCACCAGCCTGAGTGAGCATCAGGGTTCAGATCCTGGAGTCTGGCTTGAATGACCCAGACACTCTTTGTGTATTCAGGTCCTATCCACATAAAGGGGGAGGATGAGGACTTTCCCCAACTCCAAACCATGGGGTCCTTATAACCTGTCTTCCTGTAAGACAGTCAGGTTACCTGATTCAACATCACCACTACCTTTGCTCCCTTGCTTATGGCAAACGGGTGATTTTTTTCATATGCAAGGTGGAAAATTCTTAACTTCCTGTTTCTTGTTTTGAGATGGAAAGTATGAGAAGCTAATGACTGCGACCAAGCCTGGACTATACAGCAAAACACCCACAACCACCACCCTAAGAGGGAAAGAAAAGAAAATACCAATATATTTGTAGTGGTTTGGAAGAAAATTGTCCCCAACGGGAGTGGTATTATTAAGAGGGGCGGCCTTGTTAGATTAGGCGTGGTTGTGTTGGAGGAAGTGTGTCACTGTAGAGGCGGGCTTTGAGGTCTCATATGTGTTCAAGACACTGCCCAATGAAGGAGACCACTTCCTTTGGCCTGTAAGATGTAGGACTTTCAGCTGCTTCTCCAGCACCACATCTGTCTGCATGTTGCCATGTCCCACCATGAGGATAATGGACTAAACCTCTGAACCCTTAAGCCACCACAATGAACTGTTTTCCTTTGAAAGAGTTGCTGTGGTCATGGTGTCTCTTCACAGCGCTAGAAGCCCTGACTAAGACAGACCCACTTCAGCACGTGCACAGCTCTGCACTGAAGAGGCTGCTTTTAGCCACTTAAGGAAGAGGAAGCTCTTTTCAAAGCACTGCCTCCTCAATCCCCAACTTCTCTGAACTTGAAATTGCTGTGTCTGGTAAAAACTAAAAAGTATCAGTTGGGGGCTGGAGAGATGGCTCAGAGGTTAAGAGTATTGCCTGCTCTTCCAAAGGTCCTGAGTTCAATTCCCAGCAACCACATGGTGGCTCACAACCATCTGTAATGGGGTCTGGTGCCCTCTTCTGGCCTGCAGACATATACACACAGACAGAATATTGTATACATAATAAATAAATAAATGTTTTTTTAAAAAAAAGAAAGTATCAGTTGGGTTTGGCACATTAAGGGGAAGAATTTCAGTGGATCAGTGAAAAACAAATGGAGGCTCAGGACTGTAGGAGTGCTCTGGAGGGAACCACTGTGAGAGAGATGGAGGAAAAAATAACTCTGTGCTACTTGAAAGCTAAGGAAGCAGATCAGAGGCCAGGCCCTCCAACACTTGTGCGCAATTATATATGAGTGGGAGAAAGCCTGAAGCAATACCTGGCTGCAAAAAGAACCATAAGCTGAGATTACCCGACCTCCACCCAAGAACAGACCATCCAAAGGAAATGCCTAACATTCCAATCACTGTAGACAGGACCACCTGCCAGGACACCCCTCAACAAATGTCAGCCAATCAGAGGTCCTAAAACCTCAAAAACCCCTCACCCCTACTTTTACTACTATAAAACCCTATTCTAATTGAGCTCGGGGCTCTCTGTTTTTTTCCAATACATTGGACATGTGGAAAGACCGAGTTTGCAAACTTGATTAAAACAAAGGCTCTTTGCTTTTACATACGGGACTCAGTCTCCTCCTTGGCTTTTGCAGGAACTTTGCAGATTTGGGCATAACAATTTCCACCCAGAAATCTCATTTTTTTCTGTGATCCCATAGGGCTTGAGAAATCTTCCTTATCTTTGGTGGCTTGCGTTGGTAGTTTTGGCATAGTATATGAATTCCAGATGAAGCATTCTAAAAGAGTAGCTGGGGTAGGTAGACCAAGACTATTTGTTTTCCTGTGCAGAGACGAGCAAAGAAGAAAGATCTACATTCAAAGTCATGCCTCAGATAAGTATATGCCTCAAACCTCTAAGAAAATCCCAATCAAAAAGTATCCCCTTTTAACAAAAGACAGAAGTGTGTCAGGATTTTCAGAGGCACCTCACTGGTGGCACGAATTTTTGCTATCTCTTTGAAAGTTAAAATAACATTTAAATTGCCTGAGAATGTTATGGTCAGATGTCATAATCAGCTTAATTTAATGGTGAACCCAGCTAAGCCTGGAAGTAAGGCAGGGACAGCTGCTTTGATGCAGCTGTTTCCAAGGACAGCCTGGAGAGAGGAATCTCCAATATGCAGAGAATTCGTAACCACAGCTCTGATATCTTCACTTTGCGATAGTAGAAGCAAAGCCCTGCTTGGCAAAATGCCGACAGTGAAACTCTGCTTGACTCCGACGGCTGATAGGTTATGTTGGACGGTCTCATTATACTGAGGGACTCTGCAGGCTACACAGCAGTCTGTTTTCACATATGCAGACTTAACAGAAACCCAACACGGTGCCATTACATGAACGCCAAAATTTTAAGTCTCTCAACTAATGTTTTGATCTATTATAAACACTATGTTGTCAGTTGTGAAACCAGATGGCAACAGAGGCAAAGGCACTAAGTACAGATGGGGATCAGCAGCAGCCCTCATCATTGGTTCCCATAGATTACAATGGTGCCAATAACTACTCGTGGAAGAGTTCATTTGCCCTCCACTGAGAAGATGGAACCAAGCAGAACTCTTTCCTTGTCCCGCTCCTATTCTGTCCCCTATTGGTGTGGGAAATCCTCCTGTATATATGTTGGTTAGTGAGTAAAGAAGCTGCTTTTGGCCAATGGCTTAACAGAATATAGCCAGGCTGGAAGATATCCGCTGGAGCCCACCGAAATTTTGCTGGTCGGCTACAACCTTGTGGTGATGCGCTGATTAATTGAGATGGGTTAGTTTAAGATATAAGAGCAAGCTAGAAATATGCTTAAGCTGTTGGCCAAACGGTATGGCAAATAATATATAGTTTCTGAGTGATCATTTCGGGTCGGAGTGTCCGGGAACGAATGAGCAGCCTCTGTCAACAATTTGCGCCAATGCAGTCAAGTAAATCCACTTAAAAACTTGAGAGAACTTGAAAAGGCATTCTACACACACACACACACACACACACACACACACACACACACAGAGAGAGAGAGAGAGAGAGAGAGAGAGAGAGAGAGAGAGAGAGAGAGAGAGAGAGTTTAATGCAGCTTCTCTCTCCGTTTCCTGATGGGAAGCAGTGCTGTGGCTCCTTCAAGTGAGGTCCTTCTGATTCTGTGGTAGCAGGAAAAAAAAGTGCAGTTTTGAAATGATGGCTTCCTGGTTCATGTTGCCAGCATGAACTCCGACTCTTTCAAAAGGCTGAGCACTTGAATGGGGTTTGTAGGCAGCATGCTGCAAGTTACTTCGTGGCAGCATGGGCCAACTGGTTTCCAGAGTTGAGATGCTGAGTGTTACTCCCACCGGGTAGTCTCAAAGGCAGTGAACAGATCTCTGCCATGTTGGACTGGGTGGAGCCAAAAGGCAAAGCAACCTTAATCCTAGCTACACCACTTTACATTTTAAGAAGTGATCCTGGTCAGAAAAGGATTACAGATGTGCAATAAAGACAGATTTACCAAAAAACAAAACAAAGAACAACAACAACAACAACAACAAACCTCTAAATGGGTCACACTGTTAGATAAATGTGTGTAAGCTTGGGAGAGAGAAGAAAAAGAATATAGACAATTATAAAAGGAAGTAAATGGTTTTAAAAAATAAAACAGTCTTTAAAGAGACAGAGTATAGGCAGTCATAGATTAAAGGAATAAAGAAAAGTAAGCCCATAAAGTTGGAATATACACAGAGAGTCTGGATTATGTATATTGTTGTGTTTTTTTTAAATTTTTTTGACTGTGAAGGAGCTAAGTACAGAGAGACAGTTCATTGTATGGGCTGCTAAGCTTAACCAACATATATATTTATTTAAAGGTATCTTGACTTCAAAATTTGGGTATAAGAATTTGTTGCTTTGGAAAAGAGGTTCTGCTTTTGTTTCTACAGAAGATGAGAACCTGTGGATTCCTTCCAGACTAATGTGGTTTGATGAAACAATATCCCCTGAAAGGTCGCCATGAACATTCCCCAAAATTACTTTGCCAAATAAAAAGCAGGAAACAGTTTAGAAAGAACTATGCACATATTCTCAAATACTATTCATAAATGTTTGTTTACATTTGAAGGGGGATATGCTATAGAGATTTGCATTGGTATGGATCTTGGTCTATTGATAGAAATTTTATTATATGTATACTTCTGCTCTTGGTTAAGGTACTGTGTTTTACAGCTCATTTAAAAATTTAATGTATAATTAAGAAATATAGGTCAATAGATTATCATCTATAATAGTCAAGCTTATGATCATGTTAGTTAGATTTTTTAGATATGTTTCAGTTAGATAGGTATTCTTCAGATCTTTCAGAGACCTGCAGAATGTGGCATTTAAAATGTTTTAATAGCTTAGGACTTTTCATGATCATGAAACACATCTGCTCCTGGCAGTACCACTGTACTTCAGGAGGAAGATGGGCATCAAGGATTGCTTACCTCTTGGTGGGAAGCAGAGAGCTCAACCAGACTGTGACCTATAAGGCCTGTTCTAGCAGCCCAATTCCTCCAGCTGGGTCCTGACACCTGAAAGGTTCACATGCACCCTAAAATAGCACCACTAGCTGGGAACCAAGTTGAAACACATGAGCCTGTAGAAGGCATTATGTGTTTAATTTTACATGTAAGCCTTAATACTAGTGACACACTCATCTGTGCATGCAGCTTTCATCCTCATCTGAGTTGAATGATTAACACGTGTGTCAGGCATTTCTATTTCCTTCCCATGGCTTAATTTGATTTACTGTAATATTGGATGAGATCTCAATAGAAAGAATAAAAAGAGCAAGATTAAATAAAACTTGTACGTTTTTACTATAATATTTTAATATGTAGAAAGTTGAAAATGTTCATCAACTACAGATTGGCTTCTTTTTATTTTATATTACTACTACTACTACTACTACTATTATTATTATTATTATGGTTTTGGGGATAGTTTTTCTGTTTAGCCCTGGCTGCCCTGGAATTTTCTCTGTAGACCAAGCTGGCCTGGAACTCATAGAGTTCTGCCTGCCTCTGTATCCTGAGTGCTAGGATTAAAGGTACGCACCACCAACTGCCCAGCTCTTTTTTATTTTTTAAGATAGGGTCTCAATTTGTACTTTAGAGTTATTTGGAATTCAAAGCAGTCCCCTGTCTCGGCAGCAGGGTTACAGGACAACACCATAATACCCAACCTTAGTGAGGCTTTGCGAGTACTTCTTGATTGAAGGAAAACATAAATACTGAGAGTACTAGACAGGCTCCTTTGTCTTGTGTAAAAAGCACCACATGTATGGCCAAAAAACTTGGCACCAGTTCGCTGTAGTCTGACTGTTAATCCACTAGCAAGGGGGAGTTGGAAAACCTCCTTCCCTTTCCTGAGTCTGTAATTAGAGATTATTCCAGGGGATGTAACAAGCACTGTAGTTGATGACGAGAGATGCCTGTAATTAGATAGAGCCCAGTAGGTGATGGCTACAGATGACTGTGGTTAGACAGGAGACTGTAGGTGATAGATACAGATGACTGTGGTTAGACAGGAGACTGTAGGTGATGGATACAGATGACTGTGGTTAGACAGGACACTGTAGGTGAGGGATACAGATGACTGGGGTTAGACAGGAGACTGTAGCTGAGGGATACAGATGACAGTGGTTAGACAGGACACTGTAAGTGATAGTTACAGAGGCCTACAGATGACAGTGGTTAGACAGGAGACTGTAGGTAAGGGCTACAGATGACAGTGGTAAGACAGGACACTGTAGGTGATGGCTAGAGATGACAGTGGCTAGACAGGACACTGTAGGTGATGGCTACAATGACTGTGGTTAGACAGGAGACAGTAGGTGATGGCTACAATGACTGTGGTTAGACAGGACACTGTATGTGATAGCTACAGATGACTGTGGTTAGTCAGGACACTGTAGGTGATGGCTACAGATGACTGTAGTTAGTCAGGACACTGTAGGTGATGGCTACAGAGGACAGTGGTTAGACAGGACACTGTAGGTGATGGCTACAGATGACAGTGGTTAGACAGGACACTGTAGGTGATGTCTACAG
>JAQHUG010000124.1:2228716-2251090 GCA_028555095.1 Dicrostonyx torquatus
ATTTAATACAAACAGTTTAATAGGGAAGAATACACACAGATTTACAGTACCAGACAGTGCTCCTCCAAAGACGCAGGCAGACCCGCGATCCGCAGAGAGAGCGCTTCCCACGTGGGTCTATCTTTTTATACCTCTTGGGACCTGGTGGTCCAGCCCCGAGTAATTAATTAACAGCTAATTAGGGGAGGAATAATTAGCTAATGGTGGGGTGTGGCTCTTAGCCTGATAGGCTAGGACTATCCCCTTCAATAAAGAACCCCTTTACATACCATATTAGGAGCTTAGCCCCAAAACTTAGCTTTGGACCCCAGCATCATACAAAGGAAGCTGTACTAGGGCCTCTGGTAAGTTTCAGAGCTGGTACCCAACCATCCTTCCTGTTAGGGTACAGCATCCTAGACAACTGCCATTCTTCCTGTGAGTGCAGACTGCCACAAATGAGTGCTACTAACCCGTCTGAATCCAGAGGAAGGAAGGCCTCACGTTCAGGTGCACAGCAAAGTGGATGGGGTGGCTCTGTGCAGAAAGGGCTGGCAGCCAATTCAATGGCCAGTGTTTGGCCCCTGGGATCCACATAGTAGAGGGAAGGAACTTACCCCTGCAAGTTGTCCTCCCACACCCACACACCTGCCATGACAAGAGTGCACTTGTAAACACACACATACACACTCACTGAATAAATAATAAATTAGTGTCAAGAAATGTTAGCATGTCAAGCATAAAGAATGGAAACCAGTAACCTAAGATCCCTCTGAGCAAAGTTGGGCATGATGGCACAAGTCTGCAATCCTAGCACGGGGGAGGTGGAGAAAGGATGATTTGGAGCGCATTGACCAGCTCAGTGAGCCTCAGGGATAGTGAGAGACCCTGCCTCAAAAATAAGGTTGAGAGTGATTGAGGTTGACTTCTGGTTTCCATACACACATGTGCACATGTGCATAATACCCATACACACGTATGCAGACATGTTACATAAAATGCATATGACACACACACACAAATTTTAATACAGTACATGTAATTTATAAAAATTAAAATTAACGTAAAGAGATAGATGCTATTCTTTTTTGGAAACAGAATATTTTCAAAGAATCATCTTTCAGTTTTTATGCACTGTACTGTATTAAATCATCCTTCAATTTTATCAAAATTTTATCAAAAATTGCACAATAACTCAAAAAGAAGGAAGTTATAGATATGCATAATCTGTATTTTAAATGCCTCATTCATATTATTCTATCAGTAGCCATAGTCATTTGCACAGATTTTTTTATAATTTATAATTTTATCACTGCTTCACTGAAGTGGGCAGAGAGGTCCTTAAGAAGAATAAACAGAATGTATGTACATGAACTAGAAGTAAGGTGAAAAATATGAAACTAGTTCATAAATTGTGCTTCTCATGATTGGTGAAAGATGTTTCAATTTCTCTAAAATAAATTTTCTTAATTTCAAAGTAAGAGGAGTTGAACACTTTCCTCTGCTGCCTAAATTTAAAACTCTTAACTGCATATTTAAGGAGTAATGTTATATTTTCTAAAATAAATAGTCTGTATTTTTCAAACTCTGGATTCTGGTTATTTGTAGCCCCACCCCCTTTAAGTAGAATAATCATCCCAGACTAAGGAAAACCTCTGCACACACAATTATTAAGACTGTTTCCATGGAGAAAAATGCTTTGCAGTAGTTAACTACTTTTGTCTTTGCTTTAGCATTTTGAGATAGGGTCTCATCATGGAGTCCAGGCTGGCTCTCAAATTCATAGCAATCATCCTGCCTCTGCCTCCTGAGTACAGGTATGGATTATTTAAATGTTTTTATTAGATGTAGAAAGTGAACCTGAGGTGGAGGTGACGTCCTATTGCTTACTGGATGGAGGTAGGAAAGGTTTACTGTGTGCATTATGAAGAGGCAGACTCAGTGTCTGGTCAGAATCTAAAGTTTGATAGACCAGGTGTTTCACCAACCTTGAGTTAAAGAAGTAGCATTAAATTGTAAAGGCTGAGCACAATAAAAAAATTTCCTTACTATAATTATTTGACACAATTTCTGCTGTGTTTCTGAGATACGACTCACATTTGTTAACCCCAGCATCTATCAAACAAACAGAAAACCCCCCATTTCACTACCATTAGATGAACTGCATATCCGTGTTCTTAAGACTTCTGGATGTAACATCAAGCTGCCCACTCCCATCTCCGCCCAACAGTTCAGCCCAGTCTACACCTTGTCTGTCCACGATGGACAGTGCAGTCATTTATTCATCATTTATTCCACATCTTCCCTGCTCTGGGTGAAAAATGCTGCTGTTCCTTCCATGTTGTTCACTCGGACAGAGGGATAATATCGTGTCTATAAACATCAACCCTGTGCTACAGTCTGGACCCTGAATGTTCCTCAAATACCCGAGTGTTCAGGGTTTGATCATAAAGGCAATGGGAGGTGGAAACTGGTAGGAGGTGGTTCTAGTGGGAGGAAGTTAGGCTGTTGAGGACACACCCTTGAGGGGATACCGAGACCCCAGAGCACATTATATGTAGGAATTAGTTCAGGGCTAGGTGTATAGATGAGAACCTCATAAAAGAAAGACTTATTGGGAGCAATGGTCTCTAGACAAGTGAGTAGCTTATTGAAGATGGAAAATAGAAATATTTAATATCCCTTGTCTGCAGGGATTGGGACCAGGATTGCTTCAGGTTCTTCTTAGGAGGTACAATTAGAATATTGCGTACACAGAGAGATGTCTTGAGGATGAGACCCAAGCCTAGATGTGAGAATCAATTCCATTTAACTCATATAGCCACAACCTACAGGTAACTTCATAAAATACTTTAAATTACTTTGTGCATAAAACCATGTGTGTGTGCTGTAACTCAACTGTGCATCACTACTGTAAGAAAATACTTGAGATACCTTACAGTAAGGTACAGCAGGCTTTCTTGGGCTGCCAGCCCCCAAATCATGACACGGAGACTTATTAATTATGGAGATGCTTGGTTAGCTTGTTTCTAGTTAGCTTTTTCTCCCTTTAACTTAAATTAACCCATTTCCATTAATCTATGTGCTGTCCCGAGGCTTGCTTACCTCCTCTGTGTATTGTCCACCTGCTTCCTCCCCACCTGACTGGCTGCCTCCCGAAGGCTAGCTGGCTCCCTTTTTCTCTCTGCCTCCTATTCCTGCCTATTCTACCTCTGCCTAGCTATTGGCCATTCAGCTTTTTATTAGACCAATCAAGTGCCTCAGACAGGCAAGGTAAGAACAGCAACACATCTTTACATACGTAAACAAATACTCTATTCCACAACAATAAGAAAGGTTTGTTTGTCTCAGCATTTCAGACCATGTTCTGGCAAGGAGTATGTGACAGGAAGCTGCTCAGTTTGTGGTGGCTCTTCTGAGAAAGGGAGGAAGTGGTTTGGGTTCCAATATTTCTATCACGGGTATATTAAGAATGACCTAACTACCCCCATACAGGCTCTGTCCCCTAGAAGTTCTGCCATCTCCACACAGCATCAAGCTAAGAACCAAGCTTGTAACTCGTGAGTCCCAGGAGACAGTCAAGATGCAACTACAGCATGCATGAGATCCAGGAAGCACCAGACTTGTGGCATTATATTGACTCTAAAATGTTTTGGATTTTGGAGCATTACAGATTTCAGATGGTTGGATTATGGATGCTCAACCTTCATCAACCCAGCAAATGACAGCTTATGTTAGTTTGTATGGGACTGTTTTGATGTATATGTATTTAAAAAAATAATCAACATATTTTTGGATAATATTTTGGATAAAAACACTTTAAGCCAAGTTTTGAAAATGAAAGGGCATAAACAAAGGAGTATCACGTCATTGTCCACAAACCAATTATTGAGCAAATAGTAAGTGCCTATATCTTCTGAAAAAATATCAAGATGGAGAACAGAATCAAGCTGGGATTGTTAATAAATGTTGTTTTTAAACCAAAAAAAAGACTTTTCTTTTCTAAAGCATACCTTTCAATAACAGGCAGAACTTTAATTATGACATAAACAGAAAAATACTTGGAATTATATTCCTCCTAGTGTATAGTTTGGATCCCAATAACTGACTGTGTTCTGAAAGTTTGTTGGGGAGTCTGAAAACATTTCCTCAGAAACCAGCCACAATTTGTTATGTTCTAAGGATGTTTTGAAACAGTTCAGCCATAATGTAGCTGAGTAACCACACTGATGCTCTGGTGTTCCAAAGAACACACATCATTCACAATATCATTTCTTTCCTTAATGTCAAGAATATGTAAAACATGTCATGCTCATATTGGCTCAGAGAATAAGGACTCTTTCCTAAGAAACCCAACTGCAATAAGGCCAAAGAAAGAAAACTCGTGTAGTCTTGGGGAGAGGAGACAGCCACACAGGTCTAGGGCATGATCACCTAGAATTTGCTACTCCCCTCCCCGCCAAAAGAGAAATTTTACCTGATTATTTGAAACCTCCAGTTGCAGTGTGCATGCACAGTGCAGCTTAGATGTACTTATTTTTTTTAAAAAAATCATTTCTTTGAAATATGCCCCAAAAGTATTGGCTTGGGAACTCAGAAGCAATACTACATTCTACTGGTTGAAACCAAAGTCAAAATTGACAAAGCCTTCCGCCACACTCTTGGGCATAAAAAGGAATGGAAGGTACTGGCATCATCCCAAGAGAGCAACCTGTTGTTCATCACTGAAGGCAGAGGAATTGATGTCCTGAAGGTCTCGTGTATGAGGTTATAATGGTCATCTTTATTTTTGCTCTCAATTCCATACTATGCTTGAACTGTCCCTGAGGTGAATTCATCATTCCTGCATATTGAAGCCAAGGTGTATGTTCCCTAAATGCATGTGTTGAAACCCCACACCTTCTATCATGTAGTAGTACAGTTAGGTGACTGGACATTTAGCTGGTACTTAGGTCTTAAGGACAGACCCCTCTCCAATAAGGGTGCCCTGATTACAGGGACCGGATGAAGTCCCTTTGATCTTTTGCTCTGTCTCAAGAAGCAATGATAACCCACCTTTCTAACCCAGACCTGTCCATGTCGACATCTTTTTCTCAGCTACCAGGACCACAAGAAAGAAATTTTGGTTGTTGACAGATTACCCAGCCTTAGGCTTTTAACTATGTGGGAAAAACAACAACAACAAAAAAAACTAAAAACAAACAGAATCCCTCCAGGAGGAAGGATGCAGAAGAGAGCACAAAATATGACTGTAAATAGCTTAGACAAACACACAGTGACCCCGAATATCCCTGTGGTGAAACACAGGAGGGCAGACCTCAAGCAAGGACCCACGATGTGAAATTATTTACACACTGACTTCCCATTCAAATCAATAGGAAAAACAAATGCAAAATGGACACATACTGTCCAAGGACACACTCTGTGTTCAAGGAGAGTCGAAGGTCCTGCTGCAGGTTGCAAAGATGGCAACTGATGCCCTTCACAGCAAAAGGGCATGTCCTGCCCAGTGTGGAGTCTGAGTAGCTTTTTGTGACACAGAACTGAGCGTGAGATTTAAGAGCTAACAGCTACAGGCCAAGGAGGTGGCAAATGAGGAGCCACACTGAGAATCCATCTGTCCACAGGGCACTCTGACGGCAGCAGGTAAACACCCATCAAAGAAGTGGGGAAACAGCCAACAGAGAAGTGAAAGTTGGCAAATGCAAAAAGTCAGGTCATGAAGAAAATGTCGGTCGACTCATAGCATATTCTTCCCTGGCATAAAATGAAACTAGTTGATGGCAGGGAGCCACTGTGGAGGAAAGGGAGCCCAAGGAGAGAGAACAGTTTTCCCTGACAGAGGTAGTCCCTTTGCTTTGTTACCTCAGACGGTCTCTGAGACAAAGTCTGTTCTTTCACAAGGACAGCAATGTCTTACAGCAGTGGCCAATGACCCTGGATGACCCTTAGAACAAATAGAAAACTTTAAAGAACAAGGATTGCATCGATAGGACACAGCAGAAGGTCTGGTGTAGATACAGGCCACTCTGTTTCTTCCCCTCAGCTTCCCATTGCCATCCCCCGCTGTTCTCCTTGACCCGTGTCAGAGCCTCCTTAGATGGATATCATCTTTGAGGCATCCATCTTTGAGGCACTGCTGTTCTCCTTGACCCATGTCAGAGCCTCCTTAGATGGATATCATCTTTTAGGCATCCATCTTTGAGGCACTGCTGTTCTCCTTGACCCGTGTCAGAGCATCCTTAGATGGCCATCATCTTTGAGGCACCACACTCCTTTTTTGTAATATGAGGGTCCTGCTTGTTGGGGTTACTGTCCCGCCCAGTACCCCACAGCCAGCAAGCCCCAAAGAAAATCACACAGAGAGTCTACATTAGGTTATTAACTGATTGGCCCATTATCTCAGGCTTCTTACTAGCTCCCATAAGTTATATTAACCCATTGTTCCCATCCAAGCCAGGCACATGGCCGGTACCTTTTCTCAGCTGGGACAGGGACACATGCTGCTTCCTTGGAGATCTGCGCAGGAATGCTAGGGAAGCTTCCTGCTTCCCAAATCTCCTGTTCTCACCTCTACTTCCTGTCTGGTTTTCCCGCCTATACTTCCTGCCTGGCCAATCAGCATTTATTTAAAACATGATTGACAGGATACAGAATTGTCCTGCACCACTTTTTTTTTTTTTTTGGTTTTTTGAGACAGGGTTTCTCTGTAGCTTTTGGAGCCTGTCCTGGAACTAGCTCTTGTAGACCAGGCTGGCCTCAAACTCACAAAGATCTGCCTGTCTCTGCCTCCCAAGTGCTGGGATTAAAGGTATGCGCCACCACTGCCCGGCGAGGCACCACACTTCTATGGCCACAATACCTCTAGTATCCAAGCTCAGTAGTAAAAGATCTTTTGAGCAAAAAAATAAAATCTGAAGACTGTTAAAGGGATGGCATGAGGGGCACTCAGGAGATAATGTAAATGGGACACTATTAGTCACATTGGCTGCCTGGGAATCCTGGCACCTCTTATAAGGAGACAATGGTTGTTGGGTGGAAACAACCATGAACTAATGGACAGATCATGTCTACAGTTAGGACCAACACACAGCAACAAACCGTCTTTTAAAGGTGGGGGCTGGAGAGAAGACAGCTAAGGGTTAAGAGCACTGACCACACTTACAGAGGACCCACATTCCATATATCCAAATGGTGGCTCATCATCTGTGACTTCGATTCCAGGGGATCTGACACCCTCTTCTGGCCTCCATGGGTGCTGTGTGCATGTGGTACACACATATTCACACAGACAAAATACTCATGTGCATAAAAAACAAAGTTTTCCTTAAGGGCCTTTTAAAGGTTAGAGTTAAGCAGTAAAGGGAGAGCTAAGTCAGCTCAGAGAGGGGAGAAGAAGTGGGCGGGCTGAGGAGGAGGCACCAAACATTTTAGATGCATGGTTTTTCAGGAACCATTCTGATCAATTTCTTCCTTAACCTGCTATGTGCATTTGTCTTTGATGGCTACTCTCCATGCTGTCCCTGAGATCCTGACTGCTAACCAGACGTAAGAACTGCTGCCCACCAACTCACTTAACAGAGCGCTAACATCTGTTCCCTTCGAATGATGCCAAGGCACACACGCATTCACGGCTGAAGTCAGAATATTGTAACTCCTTCAAGGTCAGGGAGGAAGCTTTGACATTTCAGGAGGCATCCTATTTTCTCTTCTGAAATCAAAGTCTGCCTTTTCTTTTTTATACCTAATGTCACTAGCATCCCAAAGATTCCTCATTTATTATAAGCGTATTTGTACTCTGTCTTCCCTGACAGTACTGAATTAGGCTTTTACCCTAAACCTTATTCCCCAACTTACTCTGCCATAGCATGATAAATATAAAATATATTTATTTACTAATCTAATAATTAGTCTAATTTTTATTGAAATGTCAATTCTCTATGGGATCTGAATTCTGAGCTGGGGAGGTAGCTCATGTGGTAGACGTGTTGCTTAGCATGGACAAAAAAAATCCCTGAGTTCAATCCTTAGCCCCCCATAAGCTAGGCATGGTTGTTCAGAATAGTGATTCTAGCCCTCAAAGTGGAGGAAGGAGACTCAGAAGCTCAAAGTCATCCTGGGGATCATGACACTCTGTCCCAAAAAAGAAACAGATTAGAAAGACTGGAAAAGAATCAGCCAGGATCTTGCTGTGTAGCCTAGGTCATCTTCAAACTAGTAGCCATCTTGACACAATGGTCTCTGGCCATTTTCTACTCTTACCTCTTGAGAATGTCTCCTTCCACAATGGTCTCTGGGATGGTTGGCTTTGTCTGTTTGACTCAACCAAGAATGGCTTGGAAAGAAAGTCTCAATGAGGAGTTGTCCATGGTGTGTTGACCTGTGAACATTTTTTCTGGGAGATTGTCTTAATTGATGTGTGAAGACCCATCCCACCGTGGTGGGACTAGTCCCTAGGTGGGGTTCCTGAACCATATTGGAGTAGAGAAACTTAGCTGAGCCCAAGAAAGTGAATATGCATTTATTTCTCTTTGCCCTTGACTGTAGCTATATGGTGACTGACTGCTTCAGGTCCCTGTTGCTTTGACTGCTCCACAATAGTGAACAGAAATTGTGAGCTAAAATAAACCCTTCTTCACTTAAATTGATTTTTGTCAGGACATCTTATCAGAGCAATAGAAATGAAACATGAACATTCCCTTGGGTCATTGTCCATTCTCACCCTGGAGACTGCCTCAGATCATGGCTCCACTTGTTTTGCACACTGCGCTCTAAGATTCATATGATTTCATTTAACAGAGATCTGAGGACATGTCAGCATGAGATCCAGGTAACATCAGGGAATGTGTGTGTCTCAGAAAGCTGGCCCCATATCTTAAAGACTCTCTGAGAGCTTTAAGTAAGTGATGTGGGATGACTTGCTGGTTCCGTGAGAAACCCTGTCACTGCTCCAGGGGTGGCGGGATCTGGGAGAACGGAGCTGATAAATGAGGCGGACTGAAGTTTCATGCAGTAGTCAGCTTTAGTCAGAGCATCAGTTTATCCTCTAAGGCTGAAGAATCACATGAGTAAAGGGCACAATCACAAGAACAAGCACATGTAGCAAAAACAGCCTTCCCATAGACATAGACATTTAATTGAGTTATGCCAGCAAGCAATAATTAATAATCTGAAGTAAACTCACTCCTATCCAGTACATCTAGGAGGAACACAAAAACACATTTCAAGAACGATTCTGTGTCTTCGAGAAACTGAAGCCACAAGACTCTTAGGGTTTTCTAGCAAGCACTCAGAATTCTTCTCACATGGTTCCATTTCTGGGTGATTTCTGACAAATCCCTATCTGAGAGATAGAGAGACAGACAGAGACAGAGACAAAGACACACACACACACAGAGAGAGAGAGAGAGAGAGAGAGAGAGAGAGAGAGAACTACTTAGGAAGACCCCTAAGATCAACCTCTGGCTTCCACATGCATGTGCATATACATCCATTGGCACACATGTATACACACAGGATTATGTACTTACTGTATACACACAACCACAACACACAAAAATACACTGCAGGATGTGATATTTTCAGAATATGACAGGTGGCCCATTCACAATGGGGTAGCATTGCATCTCCACTTCAGTCTACTGCAAAATTAGGTTGCAGGGCCAGAGTTGAACTGTAGACTTGGGTTGAGCTGTTGAGGAGAAAGGGCAGGACTGGCTCTAGGTGAACTGATGAATGGGTGGGTGGGTGAACAACAGGTTAGACAGGCAAATAGGTAGACAGAAGAACAATTTCAGTAGTCCAACATCATCCGTGGGAACAAAACTCAGATGGCCCAGAACACTTGGGGGTTCTGTGTGTGTTGCTCACTGATGCACACACTTAGTGTGCAATGACAGGTCGTGGGGCTGTCACAAAGGTGGTGCCAGATATCGTCTTCCTTATGGAGCCAGGATGAGTGTTGGACCTTTTCCTCATCCTGATGTGTCTAACAAATCCTCAGACCTGCTTTTTCTGATATGATTTTAATATGCCATATGTGCCTATAGTCTCAATTCTCCCTGGCAAATTAATGGGTGGCACCCTCTCTGCTTCCAGAAATGAGTCATTCTTCAGTCTGTGCTTTAAGGGTGTGCCAGAAGGATGGTGTTGTTCAAGTGTCCATCCAGCTGGGCACCATCCTCTATCCTCAAAACAGACCCAAGCTTCTTGTGGGGCATGAACCTTGCAGGATAAGTCACAGTCTAAAATCAACCCACCATTTTATACAACATGGAATAACTTAGTGTTGTAATTAGGTGAGAGGTGTGCAGGTTGTATGTTCCCCAGCCGCCAGCCGCTGGCCCGCTCAACGGCTGGCCGCCTGCACCCGAAAGAACCACAGGAGAACAGTATTCATTCAAACTCTGACTGGCCCATTATCTCTAGCCTCTTCCCGGCTAGCCCTCACCTCATAAACTAACCCATTATAAAAGTCTGTATGTCACCACGTGGGTGACTTACCGGACAGTCCTAAGGTACCTCCATCTCCGACGGGAGCCTCATGGCGTCTGACTCACTTTCCTTCTTCTCCTCAGAACTTCCGTTCTGTCTACTCTGCCCACCCAAGGGCTGACCTATCCTATAAGCCAGGCAGCTCTTTATTCAACCAATAAGAGTAATACAAAATACAGGAGAACACTCCCACATCAACTTAGGGCAGGGCATAGCCTGCTCTCAATACCACCTCCAACTCCATTTGGCCAAATTATAAGACAGACAGATGGACAGACAGTAGACAGATAGAAAGACAGATGTCACTTTCCTAAAAGTCAAAAGAGTACCTTATTTGTTTAGCAGTGCAAATTGGGGCTGTGTATGTCATGCCCTGTACACTTAGCAAGACAAATTGGGGCTGTGTATGTCATGCCCTGTACACTTAGCAAGACAAATTGGGGCTGAGTGTGTACTCGGACACAACAAAATCATGTCAGGAAACCAGGCCCAAGAACCTGTTGAACACAGCAGACTAAGGAAAGATTACAATGCCTTTCCCTGGGCCCCACAAGAGGAGGATCCCTAACGCTGTGATGGTGATGGCCCCAGTGACCTGTCATCTGACCACATGGTGTGTGCATTAAGAGACCAACAGGCGGAAAACTTCCCATTGTCCCAGGGACTTCAGCTCAGCTGAGTGCCTGCTGTTGAGCTGTTGACACAACCTACTTGAATGGTCATTTGTCTGTCACTCCATCTGTTCATCTGGATCTAGACCTGTCCACTGCCTCTTCGGCACACACACACAGAGAGAGAGACACACACACACACACACACACACACCTTACTTCTGCTTGCTGTGAACAACTCTTGAGTCTAGGTTCAACTCTCACCAGTTGCTCAGTGTCCGTAGCAGACCTCAGGTACAGCTAGTTACCTGACCACTGTGGTGCCTTCTTCCCCACCTCTATTGGCTCCCCTGCTGCCTCCCAGTCTGTTTGGAAGATCCTTGAACTCTGCAGTGGCCTTTTAAACAATTTGTAGCTGTTCTGTAGTGTGTGTGTGTGTGTGTGTGTGTGTGTGTGTGTGTGTGTGTGTGGTGTGTTTTGAGTGGGGGCGTTTTTACTGTGTGGCACTAAGGTGTAGTGTGGTTTGAGAATTAACATAACATTACTAGTTAAGACAGGAAAAAAGAAACTGTGTTTGCCTCAGTGGGGTGTCAGGAAATTGAGATTATATGGTAAATTGATGCCAATGAAATGGCCTTATCTAATTTATTACTAGTCAATAAATTCTGATATTGTGGAAGGACACAGACATGTCATGACATAGGTCCATTTTCATGGGTCAGTTTGTGCCTTGATTTCTTTTAGGATGTGGTGAGTGTTTGGATCAAACTCCTCCCTGTGACATCACTACTAAAACTACTGATTTCACACTAGGGTTGTCCACATTGAGAAAACTAGAAAGAGAGGTACCAGAATAGAGGCTGTAGTCCTCGAGGCACCGCAGTGCAGGGCAAGAATGGGGAAAATGAGGTGACACCAGGCTGGACCCCAGAAGCGTGATGGCCATGCATGGAAGACATGGTATACTGTGTAGGCATGGAAACCCAGCAGGTTTTCTAGTCCTTTCTACTCGTGTCTCGTTATCCATGGAACCTTGAACACATTAATTGGCCTTTGAATAGAGTTACTTTAAGGTCTCCTCTATATTTAAAATGTTATAATTCCATTGAAAACATATCACGTGTGAGTTTCAGACTAAAGGTAGACCGACATTAGAAATATAAAAATCATTTTACAATAATTTCAATTATTCTATAAAATCAGACCCACCTCTGAGTCATTCTCATCTGGAGTACTGGATGTAGACATTAATAACATGAAATTATGTTAAGTGTGAGTGAAAAACACACAAGATACTGGACATAAAAACCATTCCCAATGTCAAGGGCATGATTACAAACGCAGCTCACTGACCGATGGTGACCTTCAGCTGTCATGTTCAGTCAGAACACAGAGTTAGGACTTTCAGACTTGTGTTCTTCCATCCATGTCTGTCTGAAAGGTGAAGGCGGCATCCTTGGCACATAGGTTAAATATTTTGATTAAGAATTGATGTCGGGCAGTGGTGGCGCATGCCTTTAATCCCAGCACTCAGGAGGCAGAGGCAGGCGGATCTCTGTGAGTTCNAGACCAGCCTGGTCTACAAGAGCTAGTTCCAGCGCAGGCTCCAAAGCCACAGAGAAACCCTGTCTCGAAAAACCAAAAAAAAAAAAAAAAAAAAAAAGAATTGATTGCTGTGCTCTGGTTTTCAGTTTGAACTGTCATAGCAGACAATTGTGTGTGGACAACCCATGAAAGAGCTCCAAGTACCCTAGGAATATAAGATTAGTTGATACTGTCCTGGTTTAATTTAAGGCCTGCAGCTGTTCCTGTGGGGAAGCATCAAGTTTCAAACAGTTACGAAGACACAATGAAAATAGATAGATAGAAAGGGTGTCTCCCTGGGACAAAGTAGAGATTAATCATGTGTCTGTGTGGCACTGCCCATCTAAGCCACATTTGCTGCTCAGACACAGATCTCAAAGCATGTAATTTAGTCCGCCTTAGTTCACACTGCTTAGCAGCATACCAATAACTCAAAATAAAGGATTAGGATGATTCAAAAGTTGTATATGTGTACCTGATAAAAATTAAATGGACTAATTATTTTTTAAATGAAGACAATCTACATAATTGTTAAACGGGTGTATTATCTTCCTTGAAAAGCATTCTCATCATTTTAATATGTGAAGTTTATTTACCTTCTGTTTCTTATGGTAAATATGATATGAATTTCTCCTCAAATAATAAAGTTTTTGGTTTTGGTTTTGGTTTTTACTTGCAATGGGACTTAAGGAAAGTATGTTTCAAAGACAAACTGTTTGTTACAGAGATGTTACCCATCTTTGGATAAGAAAAGGGAACCCATAAAGTGTGTTTCAAAGACAAACTGTTACAGAGATGTTACCCATCTTTGGATAAGAAAAGGGAACCCATAAAGCAGGGGAACCCAAGTTCTGAGCGCTGCAAGGTCCTCCGCAGTGGCTGACATGAGGGTTGTCATTAGAACTCACCAAAGATGCCCACTCTCTCTCCTTCCTCAAGACAAAGATGCTTTTCAGAAAGTGGGGCAGGGTTTACCTGTCGGGGTGCTGGCTTTGCAGGAATAGTTGGGATTCTATGTTGCTCTGGCTTGGGTTTGGCACACATGAGGGTGCAGGCTGGAATTGGTTCCCAGTTTTAAAAGAGTCCGAGCGATTGAGGTCACCGGGTAAAATTAGATTCGCCTGTTGCTACAGGAGGAGCAGAAACCTGAGCCAAGAGAGTCCTTTCTCAGGGCAGAGCCAGAAGTCAGTGTCCCCTCACCCTACACAAATGGGAGTTTAATTCTTTCCGTTCCCGCAGAGCTCGGGCCCTCTGGAACCAGTTCATCAATGTGGCTTCTGAGTCGCTAAGGTAAGCAGTCAGTTTCCACTTGGATTTTATATGATTAATGTGTAACTTAAAAGCAAATAGGTACAAGGTTTCTTTTTTTTTTTCTCCAGTGGCATAATGGTTAATAGTCTAAAATAAAACTGAATAAATTCTCTCAATTATATTTTCATTATTAACAAAATCCAGTTCCCCTCGCATTTCGCCTGTGTTAGTCCCAGCAACTTCAGGGACGACCTGTGCTATGCCCTTAGCGCGGCTGTGTTGCTGACATTTGCAGACTGTCATAACAATGTGGCTGTAGCACGGGATGTCGACTCTCCAGTTAAAGAGAGAAGTATGCTCCTTAAAGTTACCTTTAACCCACCCAAGCCTTTCTGATAAACTGAGTCTGACGATTCAGACTTTCTGGGTGCTTTTCTTTGAGATACTAATAGGTGGAAATGGGAACAAAAGTCGAGGTGTTTTATAAACTGAGAATCAACAGCACAAAAGCAAACTGTCAAGCCACTTCCGGAACTGTTCTTGGACTGTTTCCCTCACAAGATTTGGTAAAAAGAAAAAAAGAGATATGCAGAGACAAAAGCCATCCTGTGGGGTAACTCTAAAGAGGAACAGTGCTGACTGCTCAGATTAGGGTTGTTTCTTTGTTACTAAGTTACTATGTGGAGGTTGGAAACCCTGAGTTACTTTTAAAGGAACTGAAGAAGGTCAGGGAAAGAACAGGACTGAGAGAGAGATTAGCCCCAGGATGGGGTGAGTCTCAGTTCACAGGAACTACAAGGGCCTGGCCTGTTTGGTTTTTGCTCTTTTCTTGGAAATATCTAGATACAAGGAGATCCACTTTGGGATTCTCAAAACAAGTGATTCAAGGGGAGCTAATTTTGTGGGTTCAAGAATGGGTTGAGATTTTCTTTCAAAGCCAAAGGGACAGCAATATCTCAGACTGGCCAGGTCTGCAATTCTGAAAATTGTCACGTGCAAGTTCCCAAGTGACCTTGACAACGATGGTAGTTAAATACTGAAAATAACACCCTTCCATGAAAATATGATTGAGAGAATTTATTCAGCTTTATTTTAGACTATTAACCATTATGCCACTGGAGAACCATTATTCCATCTTGTCCTATTAAAAATATATTTCCTGGAGCTTGAGATACAGCTCTGTGTTACAGAGCTTTCCCAACATGCAGAGTCCTGGGTTCACAACCAGGTAGATGATAGATAGATAGATAGATAGATAGATAGATAGATAGATAGATAGATAGATAGATAGATGATAGATAGATGATTGATAGATAGATAGACAGACAGACAGACAGACAGATAGATAGATATAGGAAGACACCTGGACTTCCAGTCATTAAGCCAAACTGTTATTAAATGCAATAAGAAAACTAAATCTGATTGCAAACTACAGCAGCATCAGCTCCTTTCAGTGATGTGTTCTATCTAGGTGGTCTGTTTCAGTCCCTCCCTTCACTCTGGCCAACCAAGTTCTCTTGATAGTCTAGCCATACCCAACCTTACTGTGGCTTCCTAGAGAAAAAGGACAGAACCCTGAGGCTAATTCTGCCTCTTCCCCATTCCTTCAGGCCATGCCTTCTTTCTTTCTACCTTCCCCTCTTCTCCCAGTCAGTATCTCTGTAGCTCTATCCTTCTCTGGCTCTACGACAAAGCCCTACAGTTCAGTTCTTGGGTCTGGGTTCAACTTTATCAGTCGCCTCAGCATCTCCAGCAGAGGAGCTGGTCACCTGACCACTGAGGAGCTTCTTCCCCACCTTATCAGCTCCCATGCTGCCTCCCAGTCCTCTTGGGAGATCCTTGAACTCTGCAGTGGCCTTTTAAACACTTTGTTGCCAATCTGTAGTGTGTGTGTGTGTGTGTGTGTGTGTGTGTGTTTACTGTGTGATACATTAGGTATGGCTTGAGATTTATGGTAAGTAATTAAGACTGGAGAAAAAGAAACTGTATTTCTGGTTGTCAAGGAAACAGACTATTTGGCAAAAATGAAGCCAATGAAACTGCCTTACCTTCAGCTCTATGGCCTTATGACAACTGTAAAACCTTTGTCACACCTTGTCATTTCTTCCCCCTCAGAGGCCTTTTAATTCTGTCATGTTGTCATATAGAGAATTTTCTGGAGATCATATAGGAGTCTTTTATATTCTGTTAGGAGTAAATAAAGTCCTAAGTGAATATGGATTGTTTGATAAGGCCCAGCCATATCAAGGACCCTAATGCCTTAGACCCANAGATAGATATAGGAAGACACCTGGACTTCCAGTCATTAAGCCAAACTGTTATTAAATGCAATAAGAAAACTAAATCTGATTGCAAACTACAGCAGCATCAGCTCCTTTCAGTGATGTGTTCTATCTAGGTGGTCTGTTTCAGTCCCTCCCTTCACTCTGGCCAACCAAGTTCTCTTGATAGTCTAGCCATACCCAACCTTACTGTGGCTTCCTAGAGAAAAAGGACAGAACCCTGAGGCTAATTCTGCCTCTTCCCCATTCCTTCAGGCCATGCCTTCTTTCTTTCTACCTTCCCCTCTTCTCCCAGTCAGTATCTCTGTAGCTCTATCCTTCTCTGGCTCTACGACAAAGCCCTACAGTTCAGTTCTTGGGTCTGGGTTCAACTTTATCAGTCGCCTCAGCATCTCCAGCAGAGGAGCTGGTCACCTGACCACTGAGGAGCTTCTTCCCCACCTTATCAGCTCCCATGCTGCCTCCCAGTCCTCTTGGGAGATCCTTGAACTCTGCAGTGGCCTTTTAAACACTTTGTTGCCAATCTGTAGTGTGTGTGTGTGTGTGTGTGTGTGTGTGTGTTTACTGTGTGATACATTAGGTATGGCTTGAGATTTATGGTAAGTAATTAAGACTGGAGAAAAAGAAACTGTATTTCTGGTTGTCAAGGAAACAGACTATTTGGCAAAAATGAAGCCAATGAAACTGCCTTACCTTCAGCTCTATGGCCTTATGACAACTGTAAAACCTTTGTCACACCTTGTCATTTCTTCCCCCTCAGAGGCCTTTTAATTCTGTCATGTTGTCATATAGAGAATTTTCTGGAGATCATATAGGAGTCTTTTATATTCTGTTAGGAGTAAATAAAGTCCTAAGTGAATATGGATTGTTTGATAAGGCCCAGCCATATCAAGGACCCTAATGCCTTAGACCCAAAGTAAATGGCAAGGCCTTTCTGGGCAAGGCTCAGAGGAATGGCAAAGCTTTGCCCCAGTGGTCTCTGTGTGGGTATTGATACTGTGTGAAGAAAATGTCCACCATAGCTTTCTCTGCCTGCCCTTGGCTGGCCCTACTCAGGGACCCCATTTTCTCTGTGTATAGCAGCTCCTTGTTTATCTGTGTGTAATAACCCTGCCCTGCCTCACTGTCCAGCTGCATACAATAACCCCACCTCTGTCCAACTGAATACCATACGCACTGAGCTTCTGGAGTGCTGCAGCTTCTATCAGAGAGCCCAGACCACCCAATACCAGCTTTTCTATGTCCATGTGACCATCCTCGCATTGCCCCGAGTCAGGGTTCGGGAATCCAAGCTATGCAAGCACAAGGTAGTAATTGATGACTTCATAAAGCATTCCAGATTCTCTCAATCTCCCTCAAAACATCTAAGTCAACTAGAATTTAGGATGGCTGGTGTGCATGCAGCATAGATTAAAAAAAGAAAAAACCTAAAAACACTATTTATTAAGTATATATATTAGGAGGAATTAATAGCAAAAATCATTTTTATGTAACCACTATTTAAAATATTTTACTATAGTGCAGAAAGAATATTAATAAGTAAAATATCTTATATAATAACTTTAGTAAACTGGCATTGGAAAGTCTTTTCTTTTGATTAACACATTGTAAAATAGTTACAGGGTAGAGTGTAATATTTTAATATGTCTATACATGAGATCAGGGCAATTAGCATATCTACTATCTTAAATATGTACTGCTTCTTTGTGGTGATAACTCTCCAGATACTAGCTTCTGGTTATTTTCAAACATATGGTGCACTTTTAAAACTACAGGTAATAATTGGCTTGTTGCTCTGACAAAATATCAGGGAAAGAAGGATTTATTTTGCTCACAGTTTGAAGCATCATTGTGGAGAAGCGGCAGCAGGAACAGAAACAACTGGTCAACCACTGTACTTGCAGTCAGGATTGAGAGAACAAAAGAGATGAATGCTGGTGCTTAGTTGGTCTTCTTCCTCAATTCAGTCCAAGATAGAAGTTCATGGGATGTTACCACCTACATTTAGAGTGGAATTTTCTCAGCTAAACTTTTCTAGTAACACCCTCACCCAAAGGTATATCTCCTAGGTGATTCCAAATCCAGTCAAGTTGACAATGATGATTTTAAAAATAACAATCACAAGATGTTATTTCTAACTGTAACCAAGAACTTGTAGATCAACCTCTCTCCATCCCTCCCTACCTCAACTTTCCCACCCTTTGGAAACCAGTATTCCACTCTCAACTTCTATGAAGTATCTTCTTTTTGAGACAGGGTCCTACTATACAGCTCTGGATGCTCTGGAACTAACTATGTAGACCAGGCTGGCCTCAAACATATAGAGACCCACCTGCCTCTACCTCCAGAGTGCTGGGATTAAAGGGTCCACCACCACACCGACTCTTTATACGCTACACAGTAGCACTTGGCTTTCTGTGCCTGGCTTATCTCACTTAACCTTGCCATGTCCCATATCATCTGTGTTGTCACAAGCAACAGGATTTTGTCACACTGCATGTCCTCTGTCCACACATCAGAAGCTGCATCCCTTCTGTTGATTCTGTGCTTTGATCTTTGTGACTAACACCCAGTAGACATGGGATGCTGGAGTCACCTCAACACACAGATCTCAGTTCCCATGGATACGGAATCTGTAGTGAAATTGCAGGATCACATGGATATTCTGCTTTTAACTTTCTGAGGAAACCCATACTTTTATCTGTAATGTCTATACTAACTTTGTTGGGGACCGTCGCCCCAACATATAAACTGGTGCTTTGCCCTAAGTGTGTTCTCAGAGGCGTGAGGAAGAAACAGGCTTTCACACCATCATCGTTCAAAGGCAGCTCAGGACTTCTCCGTCCTTTACTGCATGACCTTGAGTATTTTCTCTCCCCCAAGCTCTGCCCAAACCTGAATTGCTCCTCCACCCTCAGGAATTCTCTATTCACATTCCTTTTCCGGGGGACACCACACCTTTCATCCATACATTTGCATATCTCACCAGCTTTGGAGCCAGCAACTCCTTCCTGGGCAATCTATATGTAAAAAGGAAGGCCGGAGCCAAGCCTTTCACCTTTTGTCTTTCTAAATTGCTAGCTTTCCAGCTACCAAGCTGTATTCAAGCCATGGCCGTGCTAGGCTGGCGGATGTCAGAGCCCACATAAGTTACATTCCACCAATACAGCAAGAGCTCCAATATTCCACATTTTCACCAACATTTGCAATTCTGCATCTTTTTATGACAGTCCTTCAAATAGAAACAATGTTACCATTATAGGTCTGAATAGTGACTGTAGCTTCTGTCAATTTGACAAACTAGAGATGCCTGGAAAGTTCCTTGACTGAGGATTTGCCTCTATTGGATTAGCCTGTGGGTATGCTTGAGGGACGTATTGGTTGTTTGTGTGGGTGGGCCCAGCTTACTGTGTGTGGTATCACCCCTTGGATGGTGCTCCTGGGTGGTATAAGAAAGCAGGCTAAATAAGCCATGAGGAGCAAGCCAGTAAGTAATCAGCTTTCCTTTGTGGCCTCAAATCGAATCCCCAACTCCAGGCTGCTGCTTGAGTTCCTGCCTGACTTCCTTTGACGATGGAGTGTGAATAGGTGATCCATTGGCTTCTCTTTGGGCATATGCATCAATTTTGTAATATCTGAGACATAGTGGCTTGTTTGGACATCATGTCTCTCTGGTTACAGTTTCTATATCTTGACTGACAATATACCCGAAATGATCAGCCTGTGCTATACAACCTGATATTGGAAGTGGGCTGACACAACTGATAGCAGGACCATAACCACAGGAAGATGAAGTAGAGCCTTCCTGGTTCAGACAAGAGAACAGGAGGTTCCCAAGCATCATATACAGAAGTAGACATCCCCAGAATATAGTAGGTACTGACTATAATATGATGCAGAAGAAAGCACTGGGAATCCCCCGTAACATGTAAGAAGAAAATGATAGGTTCTTACTATAATACCACTCAGAAGGAAACCATAGGCACCTACCTTGCAATCACAGAAAGAACTGTGAAAGTGTCAAACCTTTCAACCACCATCCTAGATCCCTGTTTTCAAATACATTTTACATAATACTAAGTAGTAGATACCCACAAAAACACAAAGAAAACTGAAGGTGCCCATTGTCATATGATCCAGGAAAATGAGACACTCTTTGACTCAGAAAAAACTATCACATGACAGAAGGACGCACTCAGGAGTAGGCGCCCACTATGGCCTGAAGCAGAAGTGCTGTGGCTAAGCCCTCAGCAGTTGTTACCTCCTGAAGTGGCCAGTTACACCTTTGTTCAATAAATACATATTAAAAGGCAGAATTATTTCCAAATCACTGTAAGTATGAAGTTCTAGGATACTCATTCCCTCCGCTGATGTTGTAGAGGTTTGAAATAGATCACAGAGTGCTCTGTGTTTCCGCTCAGTACAATCTCTTGCTGACATGAACTCCACTTTGCAAGACCTCAAAGCCCTGGGGAACTTCTGGTCTGCCTGGTGCTGATTAGAATAAATATCTGAATGACATTTGCTGAACTTTTGGCGTCCTTTATCACTGGCATTTAGTGTCAGTATAAACAACAAAACCAGCTCTTTAGCAAGACTATTGTACGCTATCTGATCATCCACTCATGCTTATTCAGAGCAAGCCATTTTTAATACAATGCAGCTGACATCAGCAGGTAAAAACATTGAAAGCATTAGGCAAAAACATTAAAGAGGAAATCATCAAACATGAAAATGAGGAACAGTGATTCATGCCTGTTATCCCAGCACTCAGGAGGCAGAAGTCAAAGGATTGCCATGAATTTGAGACCAACCCAGGCCAGAGTGAGGTCTAGGCTAGTCTGGGCTGCAGAATGAGATCTTGTTTTTAACAAAAGGTAAATAAGTAATACTGGCACAAATTTAACAGCAGACACGCTCAACAGCAAATGGAAATGGTTCAGGTAACTTCAGCTCAAATAAGAGAGAATCAGGAAGTGTCCCCAACGTCCTGACAGGTGGTGTGCATTACATGGGTTGGACTCAGGAAGTGGGCCTAGCCCCATCGTTCGTGTGAGAGATGCCGTTATGAAGATGAGGGTGACCGTAAGCCAAGGACAGTTCAAGCCTAGGTTCCTCTTTCTAGGGAGACGTGCCTGTGAGTGTGGTGACCCCATAGAGCTTCCACATCACCTATATACGTACACATGAGACAGTTCAGACCCCTCACATTCTCTTGTTCTGTATCCAGTGACAATTTAAATAGAATGTTCTGGGGGGGTTGTGTATCTAATATATTTGGCTTTTTCAGCAAGTATTTACTGAGTTCATACAATATGGCAAATGCTGTTCAGGTTCTGGGGCACAACAGAGTGGCCAAACAGTTGGGAACCCTACTTTCTTGGGGCTCATACATGGTGACAGAATCAACTACAGAAAAATGTCCAGATAAAATACACAGCGTCGCCTGTAGAACTAAGTGATGTGGGGCAAACTTCAGCAGGAAGAAGCATAGCGCTATCTCAGCTGGGGGACAGAGCAGGGGCTGCAGGGAGGTGCTGTTGCCTGGGAGAACTTCTGAGCAGAGGACAGCAGCTGCTGAGGCAGGAGTCAGACTTAGGGTACACATTCATTAAAACCTGTGGGGCTGAAACAATAGGGGTCAGGGAGACGCCACAGAGGTTGAAGGCAGGAGGAATCCTGCTGCTGGCAGTGAAGGCATGGAGGTGTACTCCCAGACAGAGTATAATAAGAGACGGCATAGGGACAGAAAGTTGCAAAAGGCCATCTCAGGGCTGGGGCAATGGTCAGGTGGTAAAGCACTTGCCATGCATGCCCGTTGACTGGAGTTCAGATGTTGATAATCACAAATGCCTTGGTGAATGTTGGTTGTTTTTTTTTTTAACGTTTATATTTAGTGTGGGCCAGAGTTTATGTCTGTGTATGTGCCTCAGGTCTTCTGGAACTAGCATTACAGAAAACTGTGAGTCATACAATCTAGGTTTGAGGGATCAAACCCAGGTCCTCAGCAAGGGCTCTAAACTGCAGAGTCCCTCTCAATTTTATACCCTGAGCTTTGTAGTACTTTACAATAGAAAGATTAACAACAAAGATGTCTATACCTAACACTCCAAACCTGGGAATTGCAGGCAGAGACTGGTCATTCATTTCCCAGCTGATAAGACCTGAATAAT
>JAQHUG010000124.1:2269634-2318791 GCA_028555095.1 Dicrostonyx torquatus
CTCTTTTATCCCCATTATGCCAGAGACTTGAATACCCCATGTGCCTACAAAACAACCTTTCCTCCAGTTTATTCAAAAGTGGAAGCGAGCTCTTACTGGGTTCACCTTCAGTATAAAAAAATTCAATGACAAACATTTCTAGAACCCCATGCAAGCTTGCTTGCTGTGCTTCTGGAAGACTAGAGGTGCAAATAGACAGGTGTGTTAAGCCGCTTGCAGAATTTTTCTGTACTAATCAGAAGATCAGAAGTAGCATCTTCTCTCACACAGTGCTACCAGGATGTAGATTTTATGTGACATATGCATCATTCCCAAGAACACTCCAAGTGATGCTGAGAAGCAGCAGCTTCCTTATTTTCCAAACGATACTAGGAAAACCAAAAATGAGCAACTGAAGCCAGTGGTGGGCGGGGGTGGGGGGCATGTGCCTGTAGTCTAACCACTCAGAAAGCAGAGGCAGAAGATCACGAATTCAAGACCTGGACTATATAGTGAGACTTCTCCCTCTTCCCCGCACTTACTGCTTAGTAAGTAAAAGAGAAAGTCACTAAGTATCTGATATAGAATCCACTAGTATGTATGATTTGGCTCGTCTGCCTTGAAATGATGGAGACATGACACACGGTTAGTATGAACCAACTGGAATTTTTAATGTGCATGTTTTCCTAGACCAGCATTACGTTATCGCATCCTCATGGCTGGACAGCTACTGTGGCCAGCACTACACCCCCTACTCAGTTCTTGGATCACACACACCTGAGCCTCCACACTCTACAGTGGGCTGTGCTGCTGAGATGGCATGGTTGATAGTCAGGTAGATGTTAACTTCCACTTGGGATATTATCAGTCTATGACACGGTTATCGGAACACAGAACCATTATGATCGAGGGCTAGCTGAATAGGAAACATCGGCTTTCTTGACCTCGAGCCTATTTCTGTCCTGGCGGCACACAAGCTGTCAGTAGGTCTGTCTCCTGATGTGTACGAGTTTGTTGGCACCACTAATCTACTCTTGTTGATAGACCAAGATTAATGTGTGCATTAGTCAGCATAACTTTTGGGAAAGTACCACCGCACTGCGGGGTGTAGAGAAAAGAGTAAACAGAAACTTGGATTCCATCCCACCCAAGCCCCATCACGGAGGATGAACCACTCCCTAGCCTGGGGTTCCTTTCAGACTGTGGCATTGTAAGGGAAGCAGATGGGAAACCCGATGGGCAGTTACAGTGTAAGTAACCTGCCTGCATGAGAGCCCCCCGGGGCTTGCTATGTCTGAATTTATAGGATTCAACCCTAGAATGCCTGGCTTAGTAGTGCATCGGTTTGTTTCTTGTCTCCGGAGGAAAGGCTTGCTTAGGCTCACAGTTCAGGAGATAGAGTCCACTGTGGGAGAGAAGGCACAAAGGCTGGACCTGCTTGCTCTGTGGCTGAGGGAGCTGATGGTCCTGAACTCAGAGGTTCAGCAAACAGAGACAGCTCAGATCAGAAATAAGACAAGCAATGAGCCTCAAGGTCTGCCCCTAGCAGCCCACTTCCTCTGGCCAGGCCAACCTCCTAAAGGTTCCACAGCCTCTGTAAACTGCTAGAGATCTACTACCGAAACACATGGACCTGGGAGGGCATAGACAGGCACCTGCTAGACTATTGCAAGAACATTTGCTTGAAGGCAAGAAGCAGTTTGAAGTGTTTACACTGGGAACAGAGTGGGAGGAACACCCATGCAGTGTGGCAGTGATGGGAGCAATGGGGGATTATTATATCATCTGAGAAGCCTGGGACTCTCCACAAATGTTCAATGAATCTATAGAATTGACCTTAAACACTTAGCAGCAAAGATGCAATAGTCTAGCAGGTGCCTGATATCATTGTCTAGTTTTAAAATAAGCCTGTTGGTTTGTAATAACTTGGATAAAAAAAAATCACACTCTGTTGATAAGCTATCATGGTGTCCTCAAAATATACATAAAATCGTGTGCCCTTTTCGCCTGAATTTTGAACCCATGAACAAAGTCAGCAAAAAAGGACCACAGACTACAGGCTGGGCATCCCTTGACAAATGCTTGGGACACAAAGTGTTTGAGGTCCCAGACATTTTAGATTTGGAATATCTGCCTGTGAATAGACACGAGAGGGATGAGAATTCAGCTGTTCTGTAGCTTGAATCATCCCTATTGTAGAGGTTTCCGAGACTTGCATTTAGACTACAGCCCACCACATGAGGCCAGTGCTGGGACTTTCCACTCTTGAAGGTTAAGCCCATCCTCAAAAACTCTGGATTCTGGGATTAGGGATGCTCAATCTCTAGGCTGGACTGACTAATTTGGTTGATTCCATTTCTTGTATTTTGTTCTAATACATCTCTGGGCTTTTTTAGGTCCGGAAGGAGCTCTTTTTGAACACTCAGTGGAGACACCCCTAGTCAGAGCTGACCCGTTTGAAGACATTCGGTAAGGAGTTTGCTTCCACTATAAGCAAGCTTTCTGAGAGCAAACAAAGAGGGGTGCCTGCAGACAGAGGCTCCCAATGTCCCCATATCTCTTCTTACTGCCTTAGCCACCTTCACTGTCAGGGCTTTCCGCATATAACTAACTTGATTGCTTATTAGAGCCCAAGACAAGTCCAAAGCCCTGCCAGGTCTAAACTTTTTTTTTTTTTTTTTTGGTTTTTCGAGACAGGGTTTCTCTGTAGCTTTGGAGCCTGCGCTGGAACTAGCTCTTGTAGACCAGGCTGGTCTCGAACTCACAAAGATCCGCCTGCCTCTGCCTCCCGAGTGCTGGGATTAAAGGCGTGCGCCACCACCGCGCGGCTCCAGGTCTAAACTTTGTTGTGGTTTCAAGACTCTTCCTCTCTTGTCCCAGCTGCCTCTGGTCAGGCTCCATAGGACCATAGGAGTCTGCTGGTCACACTTCTGTCAGAGGGGTATTGTTCAATGGACACTTTAATACACGCTGCTGCTTCTGCATCAGTCATGGGATGGCGGGTGGGCACTCTGGGCCCTACATGGGCAGGACTGGGCCTGGCACTTCTCTCCCTCACGTGCCTCCCAGACTTGAGCATCTACTACCCCTTCCCACCCCAGGCATTCGAACAAACTCTTCCCTCTGAGGGGTCCCTTCTGTTACACCACCCCTCCCTACCCCACCCCAAAACAAGCCAAAGCCTCATGGAAGAGGACAGTGCCCCAAACAGACTTTGAAATTTGAAATAAGCATTCTTGAAAGTGTCAATTTTATCCAAATTGTAGGTGTCCTCCTTCCTGTGTGTATGCACACACACGTGCATGTGTGTGTGTATTATATCTCACATATATACTATTCATTAGGGAAAGAATGGTGTAAATGCAAGTACAGGATAAATTTATATCTGCAAACCATGTTAGAAAGTTTTGGTGTCTGTGGTAAAAATTCACATCATGTATAATTTTCCCTATCAGCAACTTTTAGTGCATAGTTCAGTTGCATGGAGTACACCCCAAGAGCTTTTGAACGATTGCCACAGTCCACCCCCAAAGCTTTTCTTCTCTTTGATCTGAAAGAACTTAAGTAGTCCTTCATCTTCCCCTCCCCATCTCAGCCAGGACCCACCACACCACTCTCCACCTCGGTGGACTTGACTGTTCTAAGCACCGCATGCAAGAGGAAGATACTGTGTTTCTCTTGTTGTGACTGCTTCCCTTGGTGTAAAGCCCTCAACTTTTGTTGTATCTATACACAGTGACTCTTACAGAGTTCATTCATAATTCTAGACTGTTAGCTATCATGTATCCATGATAATTAATGTTAATTCCACTAATACATTTTTTATGTCAAAGACAAAATGGTATTTTTTAAAAAATAAATGGCCTATTATAGTAAGGATATAGAATGGCCTGTTGTAATAGGTGGGAGCAGCGGGCTGTGTTCAGCCTGGCTCCTGGCCACACGTCCGCATGGCTATACCCGTAATACACAAATTGCACACAAACTGGATTCATTTAAATTACTGCCTGGTCCATTATCTCTAGCCTTTGCTTGGCTAACTCTTGCATCTTATTTCAACCCATTCTTAAATAGTCTGTAAGTCACCACGAGGTAGTGGCTTACCGGGCAGATACAGCATGTCTGACCCTGGCAGCTTCATGGTGGCTCTCTCACTTTCTTCTCTCTCACCACCTTCCGTTCTGTCTACTCCACCCACCTAAGGGCTGTGTCCTATCCTACAGGCCAGGCATTCCTTTATTCAACCAATGAGAGTAAAGAAATACAGAAGAACCCTCCTACACCATTGTCCCCCACAGGTCCATGTATTTGGGCAGTTGGTCTCCAGTTGATGTCACTATTTGGGGGAGGTGGGACCTAGCTGTCGGGGTAGTTGGAGAGCATGCGGGTTATAACCAGGTTCGGACCCAAGTACCCTCTACTTCCTGGCCTACTGAGATGTGAGCAAACCGTCTCAAGCTCCCAGTGTCACAGAGTCCTTGCTGCCCTGCCATTCCCACCATGATGGACTCTACCTCCTCAAACCACGAGCCAAAAGAAATTCTTTCTCTTAAGTTACTTCTTATGAGTGTTTTTATCACAGAGAGGAAAAATGTAACCCAGAAAATCTGTGTCATTGCTTACAAATGAGGTCATTGCTGTAGCAACTTTACCATCGGGTTAGCACCCTTTGGAACCAGTTGCTAAATATGGAAACAAATGTTCCTACAAGCCAATGAAACCCTAAAGTGCTACACACAGAGCTGAGTGGGTGGTTCTGGTGAAGATTCAAACACTACAGAAAAGATGGATTATGGAGTTTCAGATAGGCACAGGAATTCCATCCAAATTAGCTGGAGGCCATTTGTTTTATATGTAAGGCATCTGATAGCATTCTTCACTATACATGGACAATCCTAGTTCCTTGGCCAAACTACCTTTTCAATATTATCCCAACATTTTATCCATCCAGAGACATATGTAACAAAAAAATCAATAGTGATGATAACTGAATTATAATAATGTTCATTAATTCTATAAAGAGTCATAAAATCAATATTAAAGAATTATCATTGAGGATGAAGAATATTTTCTTAAGGCATAAAATTATTTACTATTTTGTAAAGAAAATTTATTAAGACCATCTTGAAATAAGAAATTTTACAGATTCACTTTAAAAAGGATGCTAACATTTTAAGAAACTATGCATCTCAGAGTTAAACATAAACCTGTTGGCTTACTGACTCAATTTCATTTCTGTGGCCGTGATAAAATACCCTCACAAGAGCAACTTTAGGGAGAGAGGGTTTGTTAGCACACAGTTCCAGGGGACAGTCTATCACTTCGAGGAAGTCGTGGTGGCAGGAGCTGAAGCAGCTGATCACATCCACAGTCAAGAGCACAGAATGAACAGACACAGACTTTCCCTCGGCTCACTTTCTCCACTCACACAGGTCAGGATCGCTGCCTAGGGAATGGTGCCACTCACAGCGGGCACTCTTCCCATCTCAGTTAACACAGTCAACATCAGCCCCTACAGCATGGGCTCACAGGCCAACCTAGTTCAGACAACTCCTCACTGAGACTCTTTCCCCAGGCTATTTGTTATCATGTCAACTTAACAATTAAAATTAAGTATCACACTTACTCAGTGGGCTCCTCTTAAAAACAAAAAAAAATATTAAAAGAATATTCTCCTACTTTCTTCAGTTTCTTCTCTATGAGTTGAATAGATTTTTTTCTTTCAAAAAAATTATTAATTTTTTTTAAGTTAGAAAACAAAATAATAAGCTATTGATAATCACTTGCAAATGAAACAAACAGTTCTCTCTACTGAAGTCTCACTGGGGGTACAAACAACTCTTAAGGACAGGCCCCATGCCCAGCAGAAGATGGCCAACACAAAACGAACTCAGTGGCATCTTTAGAGGTTCTTTGTCTAATAAGGGTTTTTTTCTTAGTTAGGGTTTCTATTGCTATGAAGAGACAACATGACCATGGCAACTCTTATAAAAGAAAACATTTCATTGTGCTGGCTTAGGACGTTAGCATCATGGTGCAATGTGGTAGCATGCAGGCAGCCACGTGCTAGAGAAAAAGTTGAGATTCCTCCATTTCGACCTGTAGGCAACAGGAAGCAGTCTGAGACACAGGACATGACTTGAGCATGTGTGAAACCTCAGTGTCGACCTCCACAATGACACACTTGCTCCAACAAGACCACACCTACTCCAACAAAGCCACCCCTCCCACGAGTGCCACTCACTTTGGGGCCATTTTCTTCCAAACTACCATAGGTTTTGACAGGATTTTTTTCTTCTTTTATTACTATACAGGTCCTTTGAATATATATTAGGCTTCCAGTTTTGTGTTTTTAGGGGATTTCTGTGTGTATATGTGACTCTGTTTCTACATGTGTATCTGATGTTTATTCTTTGGCTCTTTGCCTTCTGTTTATTTTGCCCTATTCCATTTTATTAGTGTTATTTGCCTATTGGTTTTATAATGAGAGAGAGAAAAGGTGTGGTTCTGATGGGAGGGAATCTTGGAGGACTTGGGGGAGAGGAACCATAATAAAAATATATTGTATTTAAAATCTACTTTCAATAAAATAGTTTAGTTATGACATTATGATCCATCTACCCAGTGCCCTTGGCTGCTATTTGCCCTTCCCCATCTCCCCTCCCTTCACACTGTCTCCCTCCCTCCTTAAATAGTCCACTTCTGCTTCTCTATCGTATAGGCAGATGGCTGCACATGATATAAAACATGTCTTTTAATCTTTCTTTTCCTCTCCATTGCTCTCCCTTGCTGTCCCCGTCCTCTCCCAGCATCCCCCTCCTACTGTCATGAGAGAGAAAACATGACCACTGTCCTCCCGAGTCTAGGTCTTCCCACTTACATGATCTCTACTTCTATCTTCCTGCCAATGTCGTCACTGCATTCTTTACAGCTGAATGAGGATCCGCTGTGTATATGTACGACACATATGCTAATAGCAATAAACATGGATGGTCAAGTATCCCTGTGGTGTGCTGACAGGATCCTTTAGGCATATACTCGGGCACAGAATAGCTGGGTCATGTGGTTGCTCTATGTTCAGGAGCCTCCACACTAATTTCCGGTGCCTGCACTACACAACATTTCCACCAGCACCATATGCATGTTCCTCTTTCTCTACATCTCCATATCTCGTTCTCCTCCCACCCCGGGTCTGATCACTTGTTTGTTGCCTCATAGTCCTAACAGTCTTTAATAAGACTTTCATTTTTGACTGGACTCCAAGTAGAAGCTCCCAACAAGGACAGTCCAGGTCTCTTGGCAACCTGTTCCTGAAATATTTCTCTGATTTCTTTCATTTTCTTGGTCAAAAGATAGCATATTCTGCAGTCTTCATTTTTCTCAGTAGATGTTTTCTTAGTGTATTGAGCAGTATATGGGCATGTGTGTTGTAGAACGTGTGGAGTAACAAGATGTAGAGCAATACATCCGCTCTATACACCACGGTATGGTCGAGTCTCAGGCAAGCGCCTGGAGATTAACACATACCAAGACAGACAGCAACACAGGAACATGGGTCATCCTTGATACAAGAATGCCAAGTTTATTGTGCTCCAGGGAAGCTTATATAGGGATCCTTAACTGATAGCCACACCCTAGCTCTTGGGACCTTTCAGCTGCAGGCCTCACCAGAACCCACTCTCCTGCCATCAGGGTCTCAAGCTCAGAGCAGCTGCAGGCACAGGTAAACGAGTTGTTTTGCTCAGTTCACTCCAGCAGGCAAAGGGTCTGAGGCAGGCAAAGAAAGTCAAGGGGCCAGGGATCTGCAGCCCCCAACAACAAGATACTGAGTCTTGGGTGCCTTGGTCCTGGACTTCTTACCATCTTTATTTAAGGGCTTTCAGACAACATGCTGGCAGACATCACCATCCTGAGAGTCTTTTGGGCCCCAGCTACTGGTGGTCAGGAAGGAGAACTTTGTTTTCTTTGGTCACTGTTCTGGCTGGAATCCTTTGTAGCCATGATGCTGTTTTAATTAGGATTTTACTTTGAGTGTTGTCTTAGTTTCTTATCTCGTTTCTGTGATAGATTATCCTGACAAAATTCTCAAGGAAGAAAAGGTTTATTTCAGCTCATCATTTGGGAAGTCAGGGCCACAGAAACCTGAAGCAGTTGGTCTGTTTGCACCTACCCACAATTAGGAAGTGGAGAGGGATGGATGCCTGTGCTCAGCTTCCTTGATCTGTTTTGTATGGCCTAGGACCACCCCCCTCCCCCAGTGAGTAGGTCTCTCCACCTCTATGACCCTAATATAGATAGTCCCACAGGCAAGCACACAACCACCTGTAACTCCAATTCCAGGGGATCTAATCCCCTCCTCTGTCCTTCTGGAAAACCACACACATGGTGAACACAGGCAGACAGATCTCTCTCTCTCTCTCTCTCTGCATTCATGGAAGTCCTAGACTAGAAAGTAGGTGAGTGGGATGGAGAGATGGCTCAGCAGTTAAGAGCACTGCTGTTCTTGCAAAGGATCCGGGTTCAATTCCTAGCACCCATATGCCAGCTCACAACTATCTATAATCCCAGTCCTAGGGGATCTGAAGCCCTCTTCTAGCCTCTGAGGACACTGTACTAATTAATATATGTATGCTCACAATCATGAAGACACACACACTCACAATTTACAATAAAACAGTATCTTTAAAGATACCATTCATTGTGGAATATTTGATTTTATATAAACAACCTACTTTTCTTTCTCAATCTTTTAAAGACTTTTCTTTCATTCATCTCACTGATCTGTATGATGTGGGGGTGGGTGTGTTTTAACTTCGGTGGGGATATTGGTGGCCGACCGGGACCAATAGGTTCCTGAACCACACAGCTTTTCCAGTCTGTTATCCTTCTGACTGGTCTAACTTTAGATGTTTCTGTGAAATCAGGCTTTGTAGTTGTGTGGTTGGACTGCTGACCAAAAACTGCATTGTGCCCTCTGGTGGAATCCATTCTTTCTCAGGCAGAGGCAAACAAGAGATACTCTCTGGCACAGATATTTATGGTTCTTTTCTTATATTTGGTCCAACCCCAGGAGAGCCCGATTCACTGTACTGAAGCAAAGCCAGATGGGGCCCCCAAAATCCTGTCTCCTAGCCTTGTCACTTCAAAAGAAGTCCTCCCAGTTGCTCCTGGAACTGGCTGAACTTAGAGGGACTTTTAAAGGGGAAGCCAGACAGGCATGACGACTTGAGCCCAAGCCCTAAAACCACATAAGGGGTCAGGGACAGGGGCATGCATGCCTGTAACTGCAGTGAGAGGGAGAGGAGTATCTGAGGCATGCTGGCCACCCAGCCTTCCCTAATCAGCGAGCTCCAGACCAGTGAGACACCACATCTCAGAGGAATGAAAGGAGGATTGTCCCTAAGGACCAACACCAACATTGCCTGCTGGTCTCCACTTGCATGTGTGCACACATGCTCTCCACTGTGTGTTCAGAATGTGAGATCCTGAGTGCACACACATGTGTGCTCACGTGCATACACACACACCAGTAAATAAACAATCTCAAAAGATTTTTTAAGAAGTGAAAGCTAGGCTAAACATTTTCTGCTCTCATGGGAACATGTAGCAAGTATCTTTGGCCTTAAATCTATCCCTTCTGTTCTTTCGCTATGAGTTTGTATATTAACTAAATTCTTGTTGGAGAATAGTATTTTAAGGTGTATTCCTTTTGGTTATGCTACATTTGTTTAACTCTGTGAAGCTGTGATTCTCTGCCTGTCTAAAACACTTGATGGTCCTAATAAAGAGCTGAATAGCCAATAGCGAGGCAGGAGCAAGGATAGGTGGGGCTGGCATACAGTATAAAGAGAAGGAGAAATGAAGAAAGGAAGAGAACAAGGAGAGGAGGACATCAGGGGCCAGCCACCCAGCTACACAGCAAGCATGGAGAAAGAAGTAAAGAAAGGTACACAGAAATGGAGAAATATGAAAGCCCAGAGGCAAAAGGTAGTCGGGATAATTTAAGTTAAAAAAAAAACTGGCAAGAAACTAGTCAAGCTAAGGCTGGGCATTCATAACTAAGAATAAGCCTCCGTGTATGATTTATTTGGGAGCTGGATGGTGCTCCCAAAAGCCAAAAGAGTAAAACATCATACAATAATGCTGTCACTGTTTAAGCTGTTCGCCCACGGTGTTTTTTTCTGCAGTGCCACAATGACAGCTGTCTGTTGGTGGTACCTCTGCACAGAGGACACTGATCCCATAGGCTGTCACTGGTAGGACACATGTTTCTCTGCTACTCACTCTGTAGGATAGTTGTTATCAGTGTGACACAACTGGAGTCACCTGGCTTCATCAGACAGAACTGTCAGCATCTTTGTGGGGCATTTTTTTGATTGACAATTGATTCGGGAAGACCCAGCCCACATGAGCACGCCATCCCTGGGCAGCTGGACTACGTAAGAAGGCAGGCTGAGCAAGCCAGTGAGCACCATTTCTCCATGGGCTCTGCTGGAGTTCCTGCCCCGAGCTCCTGCTCTGGCTTCCCTCAGTGATGGACTGTAAGATGTATGCTGACATAAACCCTTTCTTCCCCTAGCTGCTTTTGGTCAGTGTTTTTATCACAGCAATAGAGAGCAAACTAGAACATTCATCATTTCTGAATGTATGTGTCTAGAACACGTCAACATTCATGACTGACATCAAGTTTCTTGGAGAGTCTGCGTCCCTTGTCAGTTACACTTCTATTAGGCCATGTGCTGAAGGTTTGGTGTGGTAGTTTATTTTCCTCCTTCAGTTGGTTGGTCCTCCCTGGCCCAGAGCTGCTCACTGGAGCCATCCTCACACCTTAGGCTTCTGGGTAGCTTGGGCTCAGAAGCATCTTAGCTGTTGTCCCCAGGTGGTTCGAGGGTGGCTTCTAACATCTTGCCCCTCATTTCAGGTTAGAATCCCCAACACGGAGTCTAAGCATAGATGCCCCAAGGGGAGTTTACATCAAAGCTCACACTGGGAAAATGGAGGCCCTTTCTCAGATGGACATCATCCTGGGGAGCAGTGATGGAGCGGTAAGTACAATGACCGAGCGACTGTGCTGCTGAGGCACCCGCGTACGGCATCCACCAGGGCGTCAGTGTGCTAGCCTTCTGCTGAGACCGGAGGAAAGGCACAGTATAGGTGATGTGGAGGAAGAACTGAGGACACGTCAGTACTGGCAAGGGTCACAGAAGTGAGTCATTCCACAGTGGGCTCACTTTCTTACACTGGCACCTGCTTCACTAAGTTACTGTTTTCACTTGTGAAAAAGCACTGCAGACTTTGAGGATGTGCAGACATCAATTTTTGCATTTCCTGGCTGTTATTGGGGTTGTGTATAAATGACAGCTGTCCCCTCTTGTTGCCCAGAGCACTATGTGTGCAGGGTGTTATCCTGAGTCACAAGCACTGTGCGGGTGCATGGTTACACGCTCTCTCTCCAGCTCCGCCCCTGGCTTGCACCAGGGACAGTCAGCAGAAACTGTAAAGCATGGTGCAGGCAGTGCAGGGTGCAGGGTGCAGGGGAGCTGCAAGTCCAGAAGCCCAGGCCTCTGTGGGTCATCCATCAGTCCTCTAATTCAGATAGGTATTTGAATTCTGGAAAGTCTGCTGGCCCTGTGAGCCTGTCCCCTCATTTAAAAAGGGGGGAAATGCTTGTTCGTGTCTTGTGGTCTTGAGACACTAGTGTAACATTTTGAAATGACGTTCATTTAGCATGAATGTAGTTAGGATGCACACAGTGCTGTCCTAAAGAAGGTCACGAGAAGTCACTTCGGGTATGTGGACAGAATCCAGTCAATGGCCACCCACAGAGGAGGTGTGAAAGACATTTACAAACTGAAACTTAGGAGCTTATGAGACCCAGAGCTGCCAAAGTCAGAGATGGAGCCAAGGATTCTAAAATCTTACTATGGAGACACGGTATCCGTACACACTGCACACAGTTTCAGTTACTATGGAGACATGGTATCACCACGCACTGCACACAGCTTCGGTTACTATGGAGACACAGTATCGCCACGCACTGCACAAAGCTTTAGTTACCATGGAGAAACAGTATCACCATGCACTGCACACAGCTTCAGTTTTTAAATGTTCATCGTTCCTTCTGTGAACCAGGCAGCACTTCTTTTGGTAGCACACAATGGGATCTATAATTCCAGCTTGTATTCTCCATGACTAGGAGCTGGACAGAGGGAGGACAGATGTCTGGACTCCTGCCTAACATGCTGAACAGTAAAACAGTGTAGGCTGTCAGTGGAGGAAAAGGAGCAACTGGACAAGTTAACCTACCAACTGCAAGGCAGGAGAGGGCAGAGATGCTGAGGTAACAGCCTCCCAGGGAAGAGCAAGTACTCAAAGATCCCCTGGCATGGCACAGTGCCCACTGGATTGCTTCTGCTCTGCTGCTGTGCAAAGCCACACAGTGCAAGCTGTCTGTCCTGCAGCTAGCAGTGCTCTGTCGACTCATTAGGAAATGGGAATTCATAGATGAGAGCTATAGGGATTAAAGAGAGCTCTAAGCTGGTTGACAATGAAGACATTATGCCAACCTACAAAGCACTGAAACTTCCTTTTAACAAGTGGGTGTTGGGAGGAAGGGGCAAGCCACTCATGTCCTTAGGAGAATGGTCCCCTGCCTCAGCGATGGCTCTTTGCTTATGCGCCTATTGAACGAGCCCAGTGGTTCCCATGGTGCTTGGCCTGCTTTAGTCTTCAGGCCTACTGCACTCAGCCCTCAGGAGAAGACAGGAGGATTTTGAATAATGTTAAGAGTTTAGGGAAATGGTTGGCAGCTGAAAAGGTGAATTCAGTTGTCTCTCCTAGGAAAGCATCCCAGATAAAGTCGGATATCTATGAACCCATTTCTGTGGGGAGAAGACAGCTCAGCATAAACTCACTCGCCAGCACAAGTGCGAATCGGTATAGCAAGTCTGTCAGTTTTGTCAAATAACTTCAAAAGACATTTTTTGAGGAGTGTGCAGTTGTTTTTACTCTTAGTTCTTTGGGGGGCTGCCACCCAGCTCCCAAATAAATACACAAAGTCTTATTCTTACTTATGGATGCCCACCTTAGCTTGAATTGTTTCTAGCTGGCTTTTCTTAAATTATTCCATCTACCTTTTAGTTCTGGGCTTTTATCTTTCTCTAGTCTATATATCTTTCTTTACTTTTTACTCTGTGGCTGGCTGGATAGCTGGGTGCCTGGCCCCTGATGTCCTCCTCCTCTTTCCCCTCTTCTCACTCCTCAATCTCTTCCCAGATTTCTCCTTCTATTTATTTTGTCTGCCTGCTGGCCTGGCCTGTCTTTTTTCCTGCCTTGTTATTGGTCGTTCAGCTCATCATTAGGCCATCAGGAGTTTTAGACAGACAAAGTAACACAGCTTCACAGAGTTAAACAAATGCACCATAAAAGAATGCAACACATCTTTGCATCATTAAACAAATGTTCCACAGCATAAACAAATGTAACACATCTTAAATTAATATTCCCCAACAGGAGTGAAGCAACACAGAATTGAAAAGCAAACTGGCTTACTGAACTAATTGTAAAACAATGGGTCAGTTTTCCTAGCTAGGGAGTCAAAGAAAATATGGCTTCTCTCCACATCGGAGGAACAGGGCCAGGCCATTTTGCGAGAACTCCAATACAGGCAGGTACCCAGCTTGGTACCCAGCTTGTTTTCAATGGGAAGAAACTACCTTTCTTGGACTATGCTGAAAATGTCCCTTGGTGCAGTTCATCCCTTCTTCCTCATGTCTCATGTCTCTCTCTCCCCAACAGCTAGTTCTTGATGCTGAAACTGTGGGTTTGTCCAAGTTGAAGCAGGGGACACCAGGTCCCTCTGGCAGTTCTACGGGATTCTATGAGATTTGTGTGTGTCCTGATGGGAAGCTGTACCTGTCTACGGCGGGTGAGGTCACCACCTGCGAGGAACACAGCCACATCTGTCTCTGACCACTACCTCTTCGGCAGGGCACTGATGTTGTCTTGGTGAGCTGAGAGCTGTGGCCTTAGGCTTCATGTCTGCCCAGCTGGGTGGGAGCTGGAGGAGGCACTGCTAAAGCCCTTAGAAACATGCAGGGGGACTGTGACAATGGAACTGTTGGCCTAAACTGCCTGGCTTCAGAATAGCACAGAGAAATGTCAAAAACTCAGTCACTGGATTTTCCTCTTTCTAGGCCCCTCCACGTCTCTCACATTGAACTGCTATCTGGAAGCAATGCATCGTACTTAACAGCAGACATCTCTCTCCTCACACACATTCAGATGGCTGGTGGATTCTAGAATGCTCCAACCCTGCAAGCCCTTCCTTTACATTAAACCTCAGGTGCTCCTTTCAGCTAAGTGCAGTGTGTCAGGTTTTACCAAGAGATCTCCAAGAGTTTGAGGTTGATAGATTTCAATACGTACTTAAGAGAAGAAACTACACAAAATTAATCATGCTTTTTTATATACAAACCCATGAGCAATAAAAACATTTTTTCAGACTAGAGTTTAAAAGTGTCTTACTTTCTTTAATGCTCATAACTCTAAAATGTAGGAAGTATTAATTACCCTCAAATTATTGGTGATAAAGGCTCAGGTCAGCCGGTCATAAGGCACAGGGTCCCAGGTAACTACTGAGATTAACTCAAAAATGTGACCCTAAATTGTTATGGCCATTTTCACCTGAAGAACTCTGATATACTCACTCCACCCAAAACACTATGACAGCCATATGCATAGATGTATAGTGTTAATTTGACAGATTTAGCAGGTGCCCAAGGGTCAAAGGGAGTGGTGAACCTCTGCCTTCCACAAACAGGAGGCTGGGTGCAGTGCCATGGAAGCAGTCATGCAACTCCTACAGAGGAGGCTGGGTACAGAGGCATGGAAGCAGTCATGCAACTCCTACAGAGGAGGCTGAGTGCAGCGGCATGGAAGCAGTCATGCAACTCCTACAGAGGAGGCTGGGTACAGAGGCATGGAAGCAGTCATGCAACTCCTACAGAGGAGGCTGAGTGCAGTGGCATGGAAGCAGTCATGCAACTCCTTCAGAGGAGGCTGGGTGCAGCACATGGAAGCAGTCATGTAGCATGTGAATGTAGACAGTGCCACTGTTGCATAGGTTAACAACGAAACACGGTGCATATCTTGGTCTCTGTGGAGCCCTTCCCTTACAGTGAAATGTCCGTCACGGGTCTTGAGAAATGGCTCAGTGGTTAAGAGCACACTTCTCTTGCAGAGAGCCAGGTTTGCTTCCCAGCACCCGAGTAAAGCAGTTCACAACGGCCTGTAAGTGCAGGTTCAGGGGTACCTGACTCCTCTGACCCCCACCAGCACCTGCACTGACATACCCATACCCAACACAGATACATCCAAGTACATATAATTTAAAAAGTATTAAGGTCTTTTTAAAGTGCCCATCATTTTTTAAAAAGATGGCAGAAGTTGCTTGTTTTGCAGTTTTAGAAGAATCTCAGTTTAAGACCAAGTGAGACTAGCTCTCCTGCAGCTTCCCACTCACAGATCTGTAACACTAACACAAGTCAAATGTGCCTTTTCATCCTCAGAGCCAGGAGAAAGAAGTGATTTAAAAAAAAAAAAAGATTTACTAATTATGTATATAACGTTCTGCCTGCATGCATATCTGCAGGCCAGAAGAGGGCGCCAGATCTCATTACAGACACTACACGGTAGCTGGGACCTGAACTCAGGACTTCTGCAAGAGCAGCCAGTGCTCTTAACCACTGAGCCATCTTTTCAGCCAGAAAAGTGAACTCTTTTAATGCTTTTTTAATAAAGTGTTTATCTAATGCTGTCTTCCAAACCTCACTCTAAGGACTAGCAAACAGCATACAGCACACAGCAAAGTAAAAACACAGCGCTTCCTATGGCACTGAGAGTGAACACACGAACGCACAGCGCTCCTGAACACAGGGCTGGGCACTGCTCCTTTGGGTTCAACTTTGATTTTTTTTTTTTAAATTTCTGATTTCTGTGACATGTCTCTTGTCAAGGTAAATCAGTCCCATGCTTATGCCTAAACAATGTCTTTAAGCCCATACGACCTAACATAGGATCACATTTATGAGTAAACGTTTTCTCATATAAGTCCATAAAGGCTCCAATGATAAAGTAAGGTCGAAGAGAAAGCATGAGAATGGAAAATAGGATCTGGGAGGTGGCTCCGAGGACTGGAGTCCAGATTGCAGAACCCATTAAATGACAGGTAGATATGGCTACCCACCTGCGACACCAGCCTTGGAATGCAGAGGTGGAATGCCCAGAGCAAGCTGGCTAGTGAGACTAGCCCTACCAGTGAGCTCTGGGTTTGACTGGGGGACTGTGCCTCAAAAAATACAGTGGCAGAACAATTAAGGAAGATTCTTGGCACAAAAACCTTGAGCCTCTACAAGCATATGCACATCTACTTGTGTGTATACACACACAGAGAGAGAATAAAACATTAATTTTTGTGCTCTTTGGCTTTATAGACTCTTATTGGAAGATTCTGTGTACAGAGTAATTCTCCAGACTGATAAGTACTTTATCCTTTGTTATGACCAAAAACTTTAGATGGACCCTAATGTAAAATTATAGATACATGTAATTAAAAATTTCTCACATTCAAGAACATACCTATGCTTATAAAGACTAATCCTTGGTTCTGGGTTTGTTTTCTTTTCTTTTTTCATGTTGACACAAGATAGCATTATGTTAGAAGAATCAGACCTGAGATAATCATTTCATAAGATTGGCCTGGGGGCAGAAAGATGGTAAGAGTCAGAGATCAGGGAGTTTGCTATGAGACTAAAAAAAAAAAAAAAAATGAGTTTGAGAGCAAGGAGGGGTATATGTGACGGTTCATAGGGAGGGAAGGGAGAAGTGATGTAATTCTATTATAATCTCAAAAGAGAAAAATATTGCCTTGTAGGCAAGCCTGAAGGGCATTTTTAATCAGTGACTGATGCGGGAGGGCCCAGGACATTGTGGGTGTTGCCAGCCCTTTACTACTGGTACTGGGTTGCATAAGATAGAAATCTGAGCAAGTCATGGAAAGCCAACCAATAAGCAATGTTCCTCCATGGCTTCTGCAGCAGCTCCTGCCTCCAGGTTCCTGCCTGACTTTCTTCATGATAGATCATGATGGGGACATGTAAGCAGAAATAAACCTTTTCCTCCACAAGTTACTTTTGGTCGTGGTGTTTCATCACAGCATTAGAAACCAAGACAGAAATTGGTATCAGAAAGTGGACTGTTTTTGTGACCAGACCATGTGTTTCGGGAAGATCGTTGAAGGACTCTGGAACTGAGAACTAGAAAAGTCACTGAGTGTTCAGGGCTTAATGAGCTGTTGTGGGAACTCAAGACCATGCTGAAAGCAGTGCAGATGGCGGAGGCCTGGCTTGTGAAGTTGCAGAGGGAGTTTGAAAGTCCCTTAAAGACTTTATCAGGCTGATAATATAATTGTGGATTAAGAACCACTAAAATGAAAACTTTGCTTTGCTGGGACAATTGACGCTGGTCATCTGGGACTGAAGAACCAACTGTGATTAAGACGAGACCAGCATCACTGAGGCAAAGTCTTCAGGAGGAAGAGCCTTGGCCCGCTCCAGATCACAGCTGTGTGTGCCAACACTGAGGAAACATTTCCTAGAAGATTTTGTTTCAGTTACGCCTCTCTGTCTGTCTCTCTCTCAAATCAAGGTCAGCACACAGAAGCTGTGATCCAGAGGGGACCAGGTTGTACCTGGACTGGCAGCTGAACTTGGCAATGTGTTAGTCTCCCAGGTCTCTTCTCCAAGGAATGAATAGGTCATGAAGAAGAGCCAAGGTATGGTACTAGGAGAGATCAATGATGAAGGTGCAGTCTTGATTGCAGTAGAAGTCCCAGTATTAAAGGGGTAATAAGAGAGAAGTTGAGGTTTGGTACCATGTCAGGATCAGGGTCCCTGAAGAAGAGTCCAGCAGAGGTTACTGACTAATTGCAGCAGAGACCCCAGAATTTTGGAGATGCCAGTACCATGAAACAGTCACCAAGGACAGCAGCACATGTGGAATGGAGCCAGTCTAAGTCTAAAAGCAAGTCACATGTGCTGTGGATGGCAGAGCCAAAGAAGATGGTTGCAAGGGCAGTGGTTTTGTAACATAATGCACACAACAGAATTCAGGCTCTAAGTCCCATGGCATCCTGTGTAATGAACACTATGGTGGCTCCTGTGAGAGCCATTTGAATGCTTGGTCATCAGAGAGTGGCAGTACTTGAAAGGAATTAGGAAGTGTGGCCTTGCTGGGTAAGTGTAGCCTTGTTGGAGGAAGTGTGTCTCTGGGGTTTCAAATGCCCAAGCCAGGCCCAGTAGCTCTCTCTCTTCCTGCTGCCTGTGGATGCGGACGTAGAACTCTCAGCTACTTTTGAAGCATCATGTCTGCCTGCATGCCACCAACTTCCTGCCATGCCGATAATGGCCTAAACCTCTGACACTGTAAACCAGCCTCGATGAAATGTTTTCCTTTTTATAATAGTGGCTATAGTCACGGTGTCTCTTCACAGCAACAGAACCTAAGACAGAAGTCATTGACTAAGATAGACACACACTATTCTCTGAAGGCTGCCAAGCTCTTGTGATAGGGCAGAGCCATGCTGGCTGAGCCCTCCCTCATTTTCTGTCTTGGGGAACAGCGAATGAAGGCAGAATGCCTCACATATGATTTTCAGCATATCTGTTTTGTGTGGGTGTCGTCCTTTCCCTGATTCAAAATAACAGTGGGTCTAGACTGCCTTCAGCCACCCACACATGTTAGAACACAATGGACTTTGCATCAAGTACAAGCCAACAGTTTAGATAGTGTGAGCACTGTGTTGACAGAGTACAGCACAAGTTCATTTCTGGCCTCTTAGAGGCTATGGCTCATGGTACACACTTTCCTCTTGGTCTGTTGGCTAGCAGTCTGCAAGGACAAAGGGGCAGAGGAGCAACAGAAAGCTCTGTATGAACTGTGAACACAGGTTATAGCCTTCCAGGAGATAGCTTCAGTGAGACAGTTCAACTTTTCCAGAGTGAGGGGAGATATAAAGGATCAGGACAGAGACTGGGATATCAACTAATTTGCATTAAATAGCATGTTCCTATCATAGGCTCCTAGTCCAAGTCTGATTACCATATGGGCAGCAGAGGGACTGTGTCAAGGGTCACATTAGTGATAAGTCAGGCTTCCGGGCCTAGAGACATTCTCCAGATAAGGTCAGGTAGAGTCCTGGAGTCCTCCATGTTGCTAAGATAGGAGAGAGCTACCAGGCCATGGATGACTGTAACCCTAGCAGGGCCTCCCAACAATAGTTTTGTATTCAGAGGAGGTAGGAAAGGGCATTTCCTGAATTCTGTCCCACTATTCCCTATTTACACTCATAATCTTTAAATAAAAGTTAGCGAATTTGGTTTTAGAAAGTATGCAGATTAGTTTTATCATGTTGCTAGGTAAATCCTACCAGGCTTTGGTCTGAGACAGCCAAGCTGGAATGTCCTCACCTCATCCCCAGACCTAACACAGGGGACACCTACAATGTGCTCAGAAGGTCTGTGTGATAGTTAATCTAGGTTGTCAATTGATTTACATTTGGAAGAAACTGAAACCCAAGCAGCTGGGTACACTCGTGGGGGATTTTTCTTGGATTGAGGTGCAAGACCCACCCTAAATTGCGATCATTTGTGATCACAAGACCCACCCTAAAACTGGGCCACATTTTCTGGTGGTCACCTATATAAAAGGACACACAAGGAAGTTTGTACTTTGCTTACCCATTCATTTTTTTGCTGGTGTTAAAATCGGGATTCCAACGTGGACTGAAAACTGGCAGCTCTCTAAGACCTCCCAGGGACTCCAGCATCAGATTGGGACTGCTAAAATATCCCATCTTGGGGACTGAATAACTACTGTATCACTGGCTTTTCCATCAGGAGAGAGCCATTGTTGGACTACTTAGATCACACCCTGTAAGCCACTTTGATAAATCCCTAATATATAAGTATATACTAGTTCATTCCATCAGTTCTGTCCCTTGGAGAACCCTAATATAGTTTTTTTAAATAAATGAAGTATAAACTTAAGTCATATTAAGATAAATGGGCAACAAGTTTAGAAATCAAAGTGCTGAGAAATTCTATCTGTAGAATGTGCCTTGGTTTCTCCTCAGTCTTTCCAGTCTTTAGGTGGACCATTAGATTCTAGACTTCTGCCCAGTTGCCAGGCAATGCCAAGCAGTGAATCTCATGATACATGATAACTAAAATCTCCCTGACTGTATTTTCTACCAGAACTACGGATGTATCGTGGTACACTTACGATTTAAAGAGCACAGTTTACAAGCTGCATTGATGGAATGTTAGCCATCACCAAGTCAACTAAACATTTTCCTGGAATACTTCTTGGACTCAACATCTCTGCTCTCCTCTCTGCTGTACTGACTGTAGTGCACAGGCAGTGCACAGGCTTGCCTGTTTCAGCCAGGACACCCATCCTTGCTGGGTGCCCTGACTCATCCCGAGTAAAGGCATTGCTCCTATGCCATCTTAACCAAGAACTACTCAGGAGCACCTGCTTCAGGCATTCAGTTTCCATTATCATTAAAAAAAAAAAAGAAAGAAAAAAAAGGCAAATGGGTTTTTTGTTGTTGTTGTTTTTGTTTGTTTGTTTTTGGTTTTTCGAGACAGAGTTTCTCTGTAGCTTTGGAGCCTGTCCTGGAACTAGCTCTTGTAGACCAGGCTGGCCTCGAACTCACAGAGATCCGCCTGCCTCTGCCTCCCAAGTGCTGGGATTAAAGGCGTGCGCCACCACCGCGGCTGGCAAATGGGTTTTAAAAGCTTAAAATAGTAAAATATACAAATTTATTCAGGGCAAAAATTATTTATTCTCAATTTCAAACTCTAAAAATATCTGGCAGACAGGGTGGGAAGAATACTTTTCAAATACACTTGCTGCTGCTGCTAAGTTAGTGTTGAAACCTGATCTCAATTCTGCAAGGCTAGTTATGAAGATTTCACAGTTAAGCTAGGGTAGATATTCACAGGCTCACTGTAGAAGACTGCAGGGTGTTGTCAAACCCCATGAAGATGTTTCATTAAAAGCAGACATGATCTCACAGGCCTAGAGAGATGCTCAGCAGTTAAGAGACATGGCTGCTCTTCTGGAGGACCCCAGTTCAATTCCCAGTAACCACATGGTGGCTCCATACCACATTTAACTCCAGTTCCAAGGGATCTGATTCTTCTAGCCTCCATGGGCACTACACATGCATACCTGGTGCACAACATATATGCAAGTAAAATGCCCATGCACATAAAATAGTAAAATAAAAATAAATCTAAAAATTAAACAAACAATCTAACATGCTCTCAGATTAGCTCACTGAAGAAAAGATGAAACTCATCTGGACCCAATACTTCATATAACGGGTTGTGAAGCTGAGTTGTTTGGTTTGTTTTCAACTAGATCAACTATCACAAAGGCCAGACAGAGTTTTCTGTATAATTTTAGTGTTGATAATTCTAAGTGCTGAATCTAAGCATCAAATAGCACACATTTAAAAGATAAGGAAAGCAGCATTGGATAGCATCACAACAGAATGTTTAGCCCTCAATCACTTACCTTCAGAAGTCTGGTGCCTGAGGGACAAATCATTTTCGTAAGTTAAGGCTCAGATGTGAATCAGCCCCAAACCCAGTGCTGTCCAGAGACACAGGAAATGTCAAGACATGCTATATATGGTGCAGTTATATTCAAACCCACCTCAACAGATGAAATCAACTAATTCTGTTCCCTACAGAGATAAAGGGAGCTCTTAACTAAATCAGTGAACACCTAGTAATATAGGTAAAATATAATATGTATTTCCTATCAGTAAACCACAAGGAAACCTAACATCTCAGCATGAAACAGACAGGACAATAAACACATGCCAATGTATACTAAAACTCAAAATGTGGGAAACACTAAGCTTGATTTCCAACAAACTATTTCTCAAGAAATAACCTGAAGCTGCAGAGATGCTCGCAGTCAAGAGCACTGACTGCTCTATCAGAAGAGCCAGGTTCAGTTCCCAGCACCCACATGGTGAGTCAGCATTATTTTTAACTCCTGTCCCATAGGATCTGATGCCCTCTTCTGGACTCTGAGGGCACTGCATGCAGATGGTACACAGACACATGCAAAACACCCATATACATAAAATAAAATCTCAAAACAAAAATTTAGAAAATAACAAAGCAAAATGATTTGCTGTATACATTTTTCTTTAATAAAATTATGGCATTTAACAGCAGAAAATATTCATGATTCACATCCAGAAGCAATTAACATTCCTTATTACAAATGAAGTTAAAAAAAAAATCTAACATGTTCTGTATGTAAGCCCTTAATTGCATAAAATATATTTAGCATCATTTACAGCCAGTGCACTTATATAAGCTAATATTTCCTTTCTTTGACATTATGCAAAAGAATATGTTAAATATGTATGTTAGGACTTTTGAACATCATGAAAATTAAATGTCAATTCCCAGTTGTTCCTGGGGGACAGTATGCACTGATAATTAATTCCCTTTGTAAACTGCTGCATATCACCTTAATGATTATTTCAGCAATTTTAATGTACTTAAAGTAAAAATTTTAAAATTCCCACTAAGTGCCATATTGAAAAAGGTTTTTTTCACTGCAGCACCTTTAGACAACAAAAGATTGCATCCTGTTCAGTCACACTATACAAATTATGACATTTTGGGAAATATGTACACAAAACATAATGCCAATGTTCTTTTGAAAAATGTCATGTTGGTAAGCAGTTTTAGAAACAATATCTAATAGTAGGAACCAGCACTCTGAGATTTCCATAAGTTATCTTCATGAATCAGGAAGCCTGCAAACACAAGGTATAAAAAAAATCAAAATAAAGATGTAAAGTGCACCCAGCGCACTCCAGCGACCATCTTCATACTCTTAGTCAAGTAACTGTCAGGATTAAATACTGTACCGTTTCCAAATGCACAACTGAAGATGTGAAATGGCAACGAATTCACAATCAGACCCAGCTGATAAGAAATAATGCATCTACAAGTGTCCATTTAGAAAGTGATAAGCCCCAAGACCTAACTCCCCTCATATGTCCAAATCAGTATGTCCAGTGTTTCTTACCTACTTCAAAACATGTTTAAAGACATAAAATTAACTTCCTCATAACCAGAGAGTAGACTCTCATCTAACAAACTGCTAAGCTTTGGTTACTTAAAGTGCAGTTCAGTAATGTGCCACCCAACTGCTCAACCACACCTAGGAACTCTGCAGTTCACTACCACACTCAAAGTCAGCTTTCAACTCTGCTAAGGTTTCTGTGAGGAGTCACACAGCTTCCAAACGTTTCCAGAACACTCTCGTGTGCTTCACAATTCCCAGACACTGGCAATGAAGCTGAATGAAGTACAGAAATTTGTAGTTGTGCTACAACACATTCAAGATCTGGCTCTGCTTTTTTCTTTAAATACTTTCATACCTTTTGTTGTATAAAATTTTCAAGTTTTATGATGATACATGCTGTACATTCCATCACCCTCATGGCAACCTCAGACGTGAACCTGTCATTAGGGATCTGTGGGAAAGGAAGCAAATCAGGATATCTAGTTTTTAAGCTGTCTACACCATAAGCTTCCAATGTGTGCACATCGTTTGTCAGTCCTTCCAGCTGTTGGCTGTACTCCTCTATCTTCTGTGCAAGTGCCGTCGGCTTCACATCTTTATCGGACTTCCCCCTGACGGCATAGTCGGCTGCAATCAAAGCTAACTTGGTGGAGAGGTAGCACTTGAAGCACACCCATTCATTGGCATTCTTGTGAAGGTCATTCCTGGCAGCTGAGAAGTTAGCTCTAGCTTGTCTTAGCCATCTCCGGGCTTCCACTGGATTGCCCACAGACTTGAAGGTGGGAGGGACAAAGAACCTTTGAGAGTATGTCTGTCCAGCAGAAGGAGGGCATTTTTCTTTACTTTGCTGTTGCCTTTCAGATTTATGACTTGTGGCTTCTTGATTCCACGAAGTATAAAATCTCTGAAATGAGTACTTGTCTGACTGAAAGCGGGATGCAGAGGTTGGAAATGTTCTTCTTGAAGCTCTGTCTGCATTTTGATCTAGAAAAGCCTGTTTTTCTAATCTGTTGATTTCATTCTGCAGATGTTTGAAAACTTCATTAGCAATGTCATGATTCTCTGGATTTTTGTCAGGGTGCCACTTCAAATACAACCGTCTTATGATCTTTTTTCGTTCTGATTCTGGAAGCTTCCAAGCTTGCTCCACCACTGATGTCACTTCTTTTAAGATTTCTGGTAAAGCATTCACCTTGAGCTTTTTGGGGGAGTGGTGTTTGGAGGAGGGAGACTTGTGGCTCTCTCTGCCAGGGAAAAGAGGAGGAATGCTTCTGAGACCGGGAGTCAGGAATTCTGTGGGGCTTGTTGGTGTGGTGGGAGCACTGTCTCTGCTTTGAGAGCTTTCGTCAGGCCTTGAGAACTTGTACAGATCAAGAGAGCTGACTATCTTATATTCACTGTAGCCAATATCAATCTGATAGATCTTTCCTAGGAAGCTAATACTGTCAGCATCTTCTCTTTCAACTTCTTGCACAATAATTGCATATGTGTATGTTGGTTGGTATGACCCATAGATATCACCACCTTCTGCATCCACAAGGTATCCCACATATTCTCCAGGATAAAAAACATTCATTGGATCCATAAGCAGTGTATAATGGATCTCGGCAGGTATTGGTGTGCCAGGCATGGGAAGTTCCAGTTTTGATGGCTCAGAAGAGTCATATTTTACCCCTAAACTGTCAAGTTTCTCACTGATCCTGTAAATGTCATTGCATCCCAACATAGCAATTAAATACGACGTGTCAGAAATCAAGTTGTCAGTTGCTGATTTAAGTGTCATTGCTAAGGCTAGCAGGAAGTTAATGTCTTTACTGTCCGAATGCTGGATGTAGAGCAAGATGACTGCATTGCCAAATCGCTTCAGAAAAGCAAAAGTTTCACTCCTGCTATGGGGAATAGGATTAAAACCTTTAACCCTTAATGTTGTCTGAAGCTTTTCAAAACAGGACACTTTCAGCCCTTCTCTTAGAGCTTTGCAAAGTCTGATGGCTTTTTCTTCATTGGCCAGGAAAGCATTATCATTTTCATGCTTCATGATTCTAATGAGTCCTGTGATGAACTGCTCTGAAGACAAGAGAAGTTGCAGTCTTCCCTGAAGAGAACATAATGCTCCAAACTGGCACACTTTGGGAGTCTCTTCATCGAGCTGCTCTTCAAGTATACTGCTAAGCAGACGAGGTCGAAGTTTTTGAGGAAAAAGCATGATCAGCTTAGTGTGGAACCCGTGGTCTTTTCCTAAGTAGCACTGGCTAAGATCAACTAGCATTTGCACACCAATATTACCTTGGATTCTACTTTTATAGTGTGGTGCATCGTCAAACACCAAGATGCTTGACTTCACCAACCTACCATCCTGGCTCGGAAGGTAGAGTGCGAGGTCCCGGGCATTCTCCAGATCACTTCTCACCTTGACTGAATCATTTTGTAGACTCTTGAACAGACCAGAAACCACTCTCTTAACTGTGCGCATCTCATTAGGATCTAACTGCTTTCCTTCAGAATTTTTGAATATGCGGCTCAATACTTCAACATATTGCTTAGTTGAAATAATATCTTCAGTGCCTAAATGTTTGAAGAGCTGATGAAATGTGCCAAGCTCTAAAGGCAATTTGTACAAATAGGGCTTAAAATCAGCTTCATATTCCAGGTTTATCACTACTTCCTCAGGCTTCAGAAGTTTCCAGCCATCTTCGACCATCACAAAAGCAACACCCCGAAGCTGAAAACGGAACTCCCGTTTTTCTGCACTGAGAAATTCATATATGCTCCTCAAGACCTTTGCTCTAGTTCTTACCATTTCTTCATCCAAAGTTGTTATGTTGCATATGTTTCTGCAATTATTAATGACCTTATCAAGAGGGGGGTCCAAGTTAACATTAAGCATATTTAAAACTTGTTCAAGCTGCTCCTGTGGACCAAGGTCACTGCCTTCTTGTTCTCTGATGCTCAAGGGTGTGGCTTTCTCCGGAAGGATGGGGCAGGAGGTCCACAGCAGCTGGAGCACATCGCACTGCTTGAACTTTGGGCTCACCTGTGCTCCATTGAACTTTATGAGAGGAAGTGTCCCATTCACTTCCTGGTACTGGGGGTGAAACCGAATGTATTCAGCAGGGGCCCGTTCAGGACACAAGAATGGTATTAAGGACAGTTCCTTCAGAAAATTTCCAGATAACAAATCCATTCGTTCTTGAAATATGTGATGGAGAAGGATGTCAACTGTACTTTGCAGTGTTTCTTTAGACCAGTTTTCTGTATTTGCCCTCACACTGATTTCCTTGGCAAACTGTAACAGCTGCTGCTGGGAAAGTGCGTACTTTAGCCCAACATTTCTCAAGAATTCCACCCAGGATGTCATAAACGCAACTTGATTTTTAGGTTTTATTACTTGTTCCAGTTTTTTAAAGAACTCTTTAGGAATAAACAATTTTTCAGGAAGCATAACTTCAAAAACTCTCACAGTTCTATCATAGAAATGTTTTGCTTGTTTGAGTCGGTTGTTGGCATCATGGATAATCAACAAGCTTTCCAGTTTTTCAAAAAGTTGTTCTTTAATCTCTGACAGCTCCTCAATGCTTGACAATCTAGTCTTCAGATAGATCAAGTGCTCTAATTTTGCATCATAAGAGAGATTTTCAATTTTTGGCAGAAGGTGTTTCAAATACACCTCCAGATCATCTACGGGCACACAGCCCAGTACCTCGTACAGTTCTTTTAAATGTACCTTTTCTTCAAGGAAAGCAGACGATGATGACTGTGTCCATTTTTCCACTTCAGCTGAAGGGATACTTTTGGTAAGCACATAGCACGTTCCAAATTTTGCAATGCTCATATAGCGGCCACTGATGGATTTGTAGCATGGGAGGGACTTTAAAATTTTTATATCATCTTGGGACATCAAGTGACTCAAATTACAGTTGAAATACATCAAAAGTGCTTCAAAGTCATTTTCCACTAGTTTTTCAGTTCTAAATGTTGAAGTTTGAACCATATAATGTACAGCCTTCAGGATGCTTGTGGGGCTATCGATATTTGCTGTGTGACATGACAACAGAGGGACCAATGCACTGTCTTTAGAGCAGATTTTGTTCAAAGCAAGCTGAATACAACCAGCTTTCATGAGAGCGTGAAAAACCTTATCGCTCTGAGCATTTGGGAAAACGGCGATGTGCATGAGGCTCAGAGGAATCAGCACATCTCCCTCGGGAACCACAAGCTGACTGGATGACACAGTGAACTTTGTTCCTGGAAGCAATGCCCAGTCTTTAAGAAAGTCAACAATGACATCAAATGCTGGCTTTGGTTCTTCCTGATCTTCTGTCACACTTACAGATTCACTGATAAAATGCCAAGCATTCTTAAGCCAAGATTCACTGGCAAAATTGTCTTTCCATTTTGCACAGTTTTTGGTCTTATACTCACGAGGCAATACAGAAGAGAGTAAGTCGGCAAAGCTGGAAATATCAAACACTTTTGCAACTTTGCAGTTCAACAAAACGCTACTGTATTTCAAGTACAAGGTATTCATAAACAAGTCTTTACGTGATGGAATTAATTCGTGGTATGTTGTTAGGAACTTGGGTCGTTTACTATCAAAAATCTGCAAGACACTGTCCAGTGTGATGAGCAGGGGCAGTCCCTCAACTTCAAACTCATTTTCTTCAGCATCTTTAAAGCAGTAATCAACTAACAGTTTTAAACTATGAAAGAGCTTTAGGTTTGTTTGCTGGAGACGACAAGGCAGCTTTCCGATATGGCAATTAGTATCAGGAGAAGAGAAAGTCATTAAGAAGGATCTGACATCAGCAGGAGTCACATAGCTAACAGGAATATCTGCGTCTATGAGGCAGTGGTAAAGATTAGCAGTTTCATCACAGTTATAAACCAAGTTGAAACCGATTTCTAAAAGCAGGTGCTTTAGTCTGTAGACATTCTCTGCAACTGTTTTTCGAGTTGTGATGTTATAATCTGCATTTTTAAGGTGCTGTAATTCATCCTGTAGCAAGTTATCAAAAAATGGTCTAGTTTTATTCAAAGTAGACATATTGATCCAAGTAATTATGACTGCAGAGTGCAAATCAGAGCCATCAATATTTGGAGCACGAACAACAGGTAAAAGACGTTTCATGTCTTCATGGATGCAACTGTAAAGTGCTTTTACTAAGCAATATAAATCTGGCTGCAGATCAAGCCTGTTAACTGGAAAGAAGGACAGGAACTTCTTCAATGTGTCCTTTACAACATGAATGGGTGTGTTCTGTAAAACTGACAATGTTGGGTCAGAACCAGGGAAATACCGTTTTTTTAACTGGATTAGTAATTCAACATATGCAGGTGCTATTAATGCTGTCATTAAACTATTATTCCAGTCACTTCGGACACCAACCCCATTATCATCACGCCACAAGTTTCTTCTGGCTGAATCTAGAGCAAAGTGGCCATTTACATGGAATGGCAGGCCTGTCTCCAAAGAGAGAGGCAGAAAGCAGAAGGCCCTGTGGGGCTTTTTATAGTTGTGAGTAACGCAGGCAGCTACTCCACCACGTGGGAAGAGAGTGATATCTTGGTTCTTATGAGCCGATATAACACTCTTAGACACTTTGTCCATACTTGAAAATCCTGACCTATTGCAGATCAGCCATGTGGTCAGATTTCCCTCAGAGTCCTCAGTATCCATAGTGTAGGTTATCTGTTGAACTGGAATGTCCTTGAGCTGCCTCTTTTTAGTAACACTATCAATTACAGATGCATGGAATTGCTTCCTTTTCAATCGGTCTCCATCAGTGATCTTGCCCTTTACTGAGTAGAGCACATTCAAACCTCCTGTGGCTTTATCTATTTCACAAATAGATATTTTTTCCATGTGATTGAGAAACATCAGAAGTTCTGCGCCATCAGAGCGCAGTTTGTCTAAAAGATTCTGGACCATTCTGTCTGAGGATGGAACTGAGGATATTTCTGAAACTTGTGCCATCTCTGCATTACGCAGAGGAAATCTAAACATTGTACAATTGTCCAGTTTAAAGTGGTTTCCCAAGTAAAGATCCAGAACATCTGAGAACTGGGTTCTAAAGTCTGCATCCAAATCTCTGAACATACGCCCAGGACTAACTGATGTGGCTCCTGGTGCATATCTGGCATGGGGATCAAAAATACACAGGATATCATTGCCAGAAATAAAAGAAGGGCAGTCTGTAATGTGATACACAGAATTGAACCCGATTCCATATTGTCCCGTTTTACAAGGATTTCCTTCTTTGGTGCCTTTCCCAAGATTCTGAATTCCTCTAACATCATCTTCTGTAAATGGCTGGTTGTTGTACACACACAGTGCTGGCCCTTGCAGTGGGGCCCACTTATCATCAAATATTCGGTCAACTGGATGCTGTCTGGGGTCAAAGACAAAGCAGATTTCTGTAGCCTTTGCATCATCAGCATTTTGAAGAAGCTCTTTCAGCATTTCCTTTTCTGAAGGATAAGCATTGAGTATGCTCTTAATTCTGCTGGTCAGTTTTTCTTTCTGCCCAAATTCTGTACCTAGAGCTGTGAAACAGATGTTGGATGCATATCTTTCTAAGGCTTTGTGTCTCTTTGGTATTGCTCCTAGTTTTACAGCTACTTCCCGGGGTATGTCAGCATGGCAATACTTAACAGTAGAATCCTTTACTTTTATCCAGGGACAATCATTATAGCATAATGACTTAGCAGGAAGAAGCAGGAGATTAGTATCTGGCAGTAATATTTTGCCATAATTTTTCTCACAGAATTCTTGTCTCTTTTCTCTAATGAGACTCCAGATTCCTTCACTGATTATTCGTCGGCAAAGCTGAAAATTCTCTTCTGTAATTTGTTTTTTTCCTCTTTCTTGATCAATAGCCTCTAAAACTAGGGCAAAATCTTCAACTGTAAATGACTGCCGCACACCCACACTTTCAAAAAGTTCACGGAAATTATTTTTATACTTGTTAGGTAACTGATAGAGGTATGGTGCTGCTTCAAAATTCAAATGAAAAGAAACTTTTTCTGACTCAACATACACATTCTCAATCAGAATGAAATGACATGGTTTTAGCTTTTCAATAATTACTGCCTTGGCCATTTCATTCTGCATCATTGCTTCATGGAGGTACTTGTAGCAAGCATTGGTGATGTTTTCCTGATACAATGTAATGCCATCATCAACTGATTTTGCAACTTGCTTCAACTGATTTATTACCAGATCAACTGTTGGCTTTTTTAGTAAACCCAAAAACTCTTTAACAGCCAATGACACTGAACCACACCCTTTAAAAGAATGGGAATTTTCATTGAGAATTGGTTGCAAAAGACATACTATATCTTGATATTCAGCTGTGTAAAGGTCAGTTGCTGGAAACATGGTTTCAGGCTTAAAACTGTTCCCTTTCCATTCTAAAGAAAAACCTGCTGGCTTTGTTAGAAATGGAAGGAAGGGAATTGTTTGGTATCTTGCAGCAAAATCCTTTGCTCTAGGATCTCTTATTTTTAGCTTCTCATCAATAAGGCTTAGTAAAATACTACTCCTTAGACAGGCAGCAGCATGGTCACTTTTATTAATCTCAGCTACTGACTCTGCACGCTCTAGCATGTCATCCCACAAAATATCATCTTTTGCCATGCCTAACTGAACTAGCTTAATCAAAATAATAGGATTGAGGTAATCCTGTGTAGAGCCATAAGGGAACCTTCCATCCTTAGTATCAAATAACTTTGCAACTCGTCCTTCGGGGTGGATCAATCTTGATGGCAAAACCAAAGGATGGCCCTCCAAGGAGCAAGGAACACATGGGGTAACACGAAGAATTCCTGAAAATTCATCAAGTTTCTCATTTAGGACAAAATTCATTAAAGGATCTCTCAATTCTGCTTCAATTTCCTGAATATTAGGGAAAAAGACTTCTGAAAAAAACTGTTTCTCTGAAAATGTATTTTCAAGCAGTGTTTGTTTACAGCCGGCCTCTTCGAATCCTGCCTTTACTGAAGGAGGAAGCTCAACAGCACAGAGGTTTTTGGAGCCTGTTTTCTTGAGGTACTTCAGAAATATCTTGAAGGCTGCTGAACCAACATCTTTCCTTTGAAGTATAGAGTCATCTAGAAATCTCACATTCTTCATGGAAACCCAAGTGGAACCATCAGAGAAGACTCTGGTCAACTCCTTCCCCTTCCCATGAGCTACATCTTCATAAAATCCTTGACAAATCACAGAGAAGTCATCATGGACTAGATCAGGGTCAGGCCACACAGCATAGTAAGTATAATCAACCAGCTCACCACCAGTGGCTAGGTCCCGTAAGACACTGAGTGCTTGTAAGTAGGCTTTCACAATGACATGCCTCATGAATGTGGTATTCCATCGCCCCTTTGTATCTGTCTTCCAGATTTCTTTCCTATTTGAAGTAACAGCAAAGCACCCATTGATGTGAACTGGCAACCCTGTTTTTATTCGTAGAGGTAAATAGCAAAACACCTCTCCTATGTGTGGTTTCACGGACCACTTCTGCTCCTGGGTTTCATGCAAAAGAACACCTACTGCCCCACAAGGAACCAGCCCTAGTCTTTTTCCACTTTCATTCAAGGAAAACTTCAGAGCCTCTCCTGTATCCATGCAGGTGCATATAAGCCATGTGGTGCAATCTACTGTCTTTTGTGGCAACTCATCTGATGGCTTTTTTGATTGGCCAGACTTAGCCATTTCAAAGAGAGTAGCTGGGTCATCATCTGGACCTCTAAACAGTGGTGACTGTAAGTCAGCAATCCTCCTAAACACATTGTGGAATTCTTCAACTGTGATCTGAAGAATGCAAGATGATTTTGGCACATCAGTGGGAAGTTTTTTGTTGCTGCTGCTACAAGTCTTCATGAGTTTAGCAGCTTCTTTTAAAACACTCAAAACTGGTGCACTCAATGCTTTGGAGGGGCAGGCTTTTTTCTTAATTATTATTGTGTCTTGTGCTAGGCTAGGGTTTGTTTCTTCTATCTTCAAGTATTTCAGGTACATTGCGTTTACACTCTGGGTGAAAATGATAAGTCTGTGCCCACAAAGACTAAATTCATCCACTAGGGAGTAAATATCTGCAGTGTTATAACAGGTACTGCTAACTTCACTCACTTTTGCTTCCTGTTGTGTTCTAAAGGACAGCCGGAAAAGAGTTCCATTGTAGCTGTAAGGGGCCTCTACAGCCAAAGGTAACTGACAGCCAAATACATCTATAAATGGTTTGAACTGATTTGGAAATTTCCTAAGTCTTTTCTGCTGTTTACTCCAATTAATTTTTATTCCAGGATTAGATCTATCTTTTATGTGTTTACTGATATGATTTATGTTTGGATCAAACATAATCATAAATTCTCGGCTCATAATGATGGGGATGTCAGTGATGTGGTACACTGAATTAAATCCAAGACCAAATTTTCCAACTTTGTCAACTTCTCCCCTTTTTAAAGATTCTCCTAATCTGGTTATGTTTATAAAATCTGAATCTGAGAATTCTGAATTGTTGAATGACCACAAAGCAGGTCCATGGCAAGCTGCCATCCCTGGATCTAGGAGATTCTCTCTGATGTCCATATTTCTTCTCATATCAATCATGAAACTGCATTCTGTAGCATTTGCATCATCGGCGTTTTGAAGCAGCTCTTTGAAAATATCTGACACAGAAGGGTATTCTTCCAAAATATTTTTGATCCTTACAGTAAGAGGCTCTCTTTGTCCTGACTGTTCAAACCCCATGTTTTCAGGGTTGATCAGTCTTGTACTAAGGCAGGGAACTTTTAGCCACTCCGCAGTTTTCATGGGTATGTCTTCATGTACCAAAATGATTGGTTCCACTGAATCTTCAAGTAAGTCATTGAGGTCATCAACTTTGATGTCACAATAACAGCATTCATGAATTGGCTTCATGACGAGTTTGGAAGGATTCTTGCTATGATAAATGGGAACTGGTGTATTAGGGCTTGCTGGAATCTGGTTGCTATACAGCCATCGCATAATATTCAACATAAGATGAAGGTTTTGTTTACTTTCTTGTTCACTCAACTCTTGGTCACTTGCTAGATAAACCTTCTGAATGACCATGGAAATATGATCTGATGTCAACTCTTCTACTGAGCCACAGTCCTTAAACAGCTGGTGGAATTTTGCCATGGTTTTAGGCACATTATATAAATAAGGCTGAAGATCCAGATCATGGATTGGTTTTATCACAGCCTGAACAAGAGGACAAAAGTTTTTGCCAGTCCAAACCCATGGAAATTTCAAGGCTTTAAAGGAATCCTTCCCTTCATTCAGATGATCATGCATGAACCCATAAATTTCAAGCAAAATATGTTGGAACTGATAGTAATCTTCATCACTGAAGGTTTTTGAAGTATACCAGTCAACAACAATTTTAAAGTGTTTTAAGACAGCACTGATGCTAGGCTTTGTGAAGATGCCTAGAGCCTTCTCCAAGTTTACATGGACACTTTCAACAAGAGGAAGTGCGGAGCCCACTAGAACTGCATGTGCTGCATCACACATATCTGGAGGTGCACAAAGATTACAAAGGTCCCCTTTCCAGACTAAGGAACCTGGATAATTTGGAGGCCTTTCCTTGTAGGCTGGAACCCATTTTATTTTCTTCAGTGTCATCTTCCCTTCAGAAGACTGTAAGAGTGTATGGTTTTTATTCAAGACTAGCAAGAGGGTTTTGGCTTTCTTTAGGAGCATATCCTGATTCTGACAGGAACTGACCTGTAACGCTTCAATTTTTTTTGCCACTTGCACAACATCTTTCTCTGTCAGGCTGGCTTCATTTTTTAAACCAATCTGTCTCAAAGAATGAAGGATATCTGGTGAGGTAAAAAGTGCAGGTGGGAAACGGGCTTCTTCTTCATTATAAAAGAGATCCTTTAGTACTTCTACATCAGGGTCAAAGAGTTCACTGGCTGCTACCACACGCTCCTGTGGCACATGAATGAATTTTATTGGCATCAACCAATCAAGCACATTCGGATTCTCATTTTTAAGAGAGGATATATTCTCAAGGATCCACAGCATAAGATGTGTTACTTCTTCCTGGGTATAAAACGCATTTTCAATATCTTTTAAAACAAACTTTAAACAGCTTGTAGTTTTTAACTTTTCAATTTTCAACATGTTTGCCAAACGAATGGTAGCTTCGTCACTACTATCTATTACAGAAAGAGATAGTCGCAGATCTGCTGGAAGTTTGGCAGTATGATCCAAAACTTTACAACCTTTTAATTTAGTGTAAGAAGAAATTCCTTGATCAGACGAGTGATTAATTCTTTTAAATATTGTCAATTCTTGAATTATTCTTTTCTCTTTTTCACTGGTATCAGTCAAGCTGGCCAAAAACTTCCTTAGAGCATCTTTGTGGGTCGGAAGTAATGATGCTACTTGGTTACATAACTTCTGCAGTGGTATCTTCTCCATTATCTGCAAAATGGCACTTGGTAGTGGCGAATGGATGTATTTTTTAACAAGAGGATGCTGCATAGAGTTATCTAACCTTTTTAGGACAATCCCCCCAAGTTTCTGTACAATATCTGCTAAGAATTCTGGAAGCTGAGCTCCAGTTTCGTCATCTAAAATGACTACTGATGGGATCCTGAGTCTAATGAGTTCCACACACATCTGATCTTCATCCAGTGTAGTTCTGGGGATAAGTGGCATCTCATCAAATAAAGTCAAATCCTCTGCAAAATGTATATAGAGATTCTTCCAAACCATTTTAAGCCATGAAATGGACGGGTGGTGCTTGTCTTCACTGAATGGATACCACTGTACCACCAACTCTCTGCCGGGCCAGAATGTATTCATTACTTCCTTAAGGAGACGTGCAAATCGTTCTGGATTTAGAAGCTGCAGCTGAGTACACGGTCTTCCTGTAAACCACACACAGAAATTTTATGCACAACTCTAAGCTCTTCTGGTCTCATGTTTAAGATGGTACTAGCAAGTTGTTTTAAGAAAATGCAAAAATTCAGTATAACTAAAGTAATTTTAAAATGATAGTCTAAACAGAAAATAATGCTTATAATAACCTCTAAAAGAATCCATTTTCTACACAAAGGCTTATTTTATTTAAAAAATTATAAAATACGTATTCAAAAGTATATAGTGTCCTGCAAATGGAATCAATATGAAAAACAATGTGTAATGCTTAGTTGTCCACAAGTAAAAGTCCTAAACAAAATGCAAATAAAATTTATGTATTTTTTTTTATTTAATGGGTAAACATTGATAATACCTTTGGGGGTTGTTGAGTACTTTCAGCACCTCACCTGCAAGATTGTATAGGAAAAGAAGGGCTCAAAGAGCACAGGGGCTGTAGTTTCCATTTTAGCAGCTAACACTTTCTGAAACGCAGGTAGCAATGGCCCTCATGGAAGTTCCTGTTAGCCTCTCTAACCAGATATGCAACTGGATGTCAGCTAATGTCTTAGAGATTTGAACTCGCTCCCCTGGAAAAGCAATGGGGATGAGGCTCTATGCGCAAACTGTTCTATACAAGCACAGCTACAGTTTGGCCAAGATTGATTTTATTAAAGTGTGCTCTGTAGAACCAGGAATTTTGTAGAAAAGCTTCAGGGCAAACAAACTAAACATGTGGGGTGTTGCCACCAGGGCAGGTATTTCTTCCCATCAAAACAACTCTATTTCTGGATGATTGCAAACTAGTAAAAAAAATTTTGCCTCCTTTGGGGAACAGTTGCTTATCTTAACAGATTGCCTAAAGTTAACATTGTTAAAGTATATTTTGTATGTTAGAGTATTTTTGATATTTAACATCAGTAACAACAAAACAGAAAACTACACACCGGTAGATATGTATTTGCTCTTATAGAAAAATAAAAGAAATCTCAAAGTAAATTCCATGGAAACTAGCATTTATCTTTCCCCTATGTGCAAATGACTTCTAGATCCTTATGAGCAATTTTGGGAAACGGTGTAACAAGAGGCTCTTGAAACTTCTGTATATAGTTTTGTTTTGTTTTTTTTTTGATCATATATGAGGTGCTTCAGAGGCTTTCTAATGGAGGGCATGGAGACTCCTGTGTGAACATTTATACTTCAGGGTTAAAAGCTAACTGTCTTCATATAAAGTAGCTACAAATCAGGACTTCAGATTAAAGACACTGTAGTCATCTCATTCCCACCCTTCCCTCTCCCCATCCTAGTACTTTTGAATCAAGGCAGGACATCTTTGTTTCAAAGGCTTTACTCTCTACTCCAAAATTCCACCATACTATTTTCAAACCACTGCCATAGAAGTTGCAGCAAAGACATACTTTGGAAACATCAAGAGAGTGATAATACCCAGATTCAGAACATTTTCAGTTTCTATGTCATGTGACAGAATAATTCAAGTAATTTTTTTAAAAATTAAAGTGTCGGCAAAACAACCAATGTAGTTTCCTTGGGTTATGGAGCAAATTAAAATGAAATTATAAAATCAATTTTATAATAATGTTTCTTAAAGTGATTACTGAACAGAATTATCTATAACTGAATATCTAAGTCATAAGTAAAGACATAATTTTAAAGATATAAAAATATTGAAAATTAAAATTCAGAATACCCAGAAAGCAAAATTTTAAAATATGTACCATGTATGTTCCATGTAAATTGCCATATCACATGCATTCAGTAGATAATCCTGTGAAATACCCTGGCATAAAATCTCACAATTTAAAAAACATACTTACCTTTAGGAAAATTATTTGGTATGAATTTCAAATAAAATGTCAAGACACACACACCTCACATATAGCATGCAACTAACATATCAGTCATGCTCAACTGGAAAAACATTAGAAAGTAAAGGAGAGAGAAAATGTAGAAAGGCACAACTCTAAATAGATTAAGTTAATTCAGGCAGAAGTCCCGAATTCTAGCTACTCTGTACTGCAGACAGTTAGCTTTTAACCCAGAAGTATAAAGGTTCACACAGTCATCTCCATGCCCTCCCCTATAAAGCACTGCTACTAGGATGAGCAAAACAATTTGTAAGCATTTTAATAAATGATTTGTGGGCTTTGTGCTTTCACAGCTATCAGCAATGTCAAAACATACCTAACTACCCTTCTGAAAAAAATGTCCCTAAGGCCAGTAAACTATTATCAGGTACATTCAACTTTAACTTAAGAATTCTTGTACATAGGTTTGGTTTGCCAAACATGAGTCCATCTCTTAGATACTGGAAACAATATTGATACAACCAGTATCTACTCAGAGACTGTACTATTTTTGTTTCCATTATTTATATGTCTACATTCCTTGCTAACTTGGAGAATAAATGCACATGGTCAGAAAGAGGAACTATCAATCGCTGTAAAAATTCTCTTAACAATGATGTTTTCATTCCAAATGCTTGAAATAAGCTCCTTCAGAGGTGCACTCTACTAGACAAAGCTAACTAAGGCACTGTATAGACAGCAGTTCTTTTTGCTTTCTGGTACACAGTGGCAATGGCAACTTTGATGGCTGGTAAATTCTAACAATTCATCACTGTAAAGAAGATGCAAATCCTTGTAAAGACACAAACAGCAAGTGTCCAATTAAACGATTACTGTATATCAGTCACATCTTAAAAAAAAAAAAAAAAAAAAAAAAAGACCAAGGGGCCAAGGTGGGGGGCTGGGGAAAGAAAAGGAAAAGGCAGTCCAGCACTCAAGTCTAGATGTGGTGCTATAGACCCCTGGGCCTTTCAGAAGCATCTTATTCTAGCTCTAATGGTCCACTGCTTCCCAGAAAGTCTGCACTGATACTCTGCCACTGACATCTTGCCTTGGGCTTTGTTGTTGTTTTTCTTGTAATACTGGGCACTGACTACAAGGTCACACGCAAGCTAGGCAAAAACCCTACTACTGATCTATATCCCAATTCTCTTTTTACTTTACTTTTCATAGATTCTCACTAAGTTGCCCCAAGCTGGCCTTGAACTCACTTTGTAGTTCATCTTGGCCTTGAATTTACAATCTTTTTGCCTTAGCCTTAGGAGCAGCTAGCTGGTATTACAGGCGTCTACTATTAGGCTTGGCTTGGACTTGAATGGAGATACAGCAACAGAGATTGCAACGGACCCCATGGCAGGCAGTAACAGGGCAGCTACCTACATCAAGACTTTACTGCCTTTTTCACTATACTTTCCCAATATAAGGGCTCTTGATAAAGTATTAGATACCTTTAATACAAATTTAATATTTACAGAAATTGTCACTCTAATAATGACTTAGTTTCTAAAATAATCATATATGTATGTGTATGCATGTGTGTGTATGTGTATGTGTATATATATATATATATATATCCTGCTTCAAAGGATATATATGTAAAAACAATTTCTATTAATCAAATATTACATCCCTTAAATTTCCAAGTAAAACATGAACTTGGGAAAATAATACAAAAAATAATGATACCTATTAATGCAAAACAAAAAGAGTAGGAAAACAATAAAATAAGACACCCAGCATTGTCAGGTCATCTGAGTGTCCCTAATGAAAGCAGACTGGCCACTTTAGTGCTCTGTAGCTAGACAGGGCTTCCTACTCCCACCAGTCTCCACACTGGGCTACAATCCTAACAGTTCCCAGAATGCTCTCCTCCCTTCATTTCTCCTCTGAGCATTTGCATGTATAAAAGAAATGCATTCATGACACACTTTCCTATGTAAGCGTAATATGTCTTTCATTTGAGACTATTTATGGTTTTCAAGTCATTTAAACGTGTTTTCTATCAGTGTCTGCAAAATAAAGGCCTATATTAGTAGTTTCCTCTCTCCTTTAAAGTTATTTCCAGAAAAAAAATTGACATAATTTCTAGCTATTTAGGTTAAAAACAAAACAACAACACAGGATTCAGCAAACCAACAAATGACAATCAATCAAATGAACACAACATTCAGTCAGTGATCCTACCTGAGTATCCCCAGAGAAGCTGCTGTGCTAGAATATAATTAAATCCATTCTTAGAAAGGCCAGAACATTCAATATTTCACAAGCTCACTACAGAAATTACATCTTAGAGCAATGCTGTCTGTAGACTCTCCACATAGCATTATGCAAAAGAGGCAAAAACAAAGCTCTAAATAGTGAATGCATTTACGAATTAAAGATCTATTCAGATGCAAATTAACCTAAACTCTGTAAGAACTAAGACTTAGTTCAGAGCAGCAGAAAAAGGAGAGTGCCTGTTTATAAGCACAGATCACAGGGCCTTCCCAGCAGCCTGCAGGCTAACCATGGGCTTTCTCACAGGCCATCATCATCAAACAAAGGGCCTAGAGAACTGAGAAAGGGAGAACAGAATTTTTATATGTACTTTAATATCTATACACGTAATTCTAAGTTTATGATAAGGAAAGGTGAATTTATCAAACAAATCTTACTGCTTGCTTCTGATAACCACCAATAACCACAATGTCATTCATCCCGTCAAGTATAACACTGCACCTTTGTGGAATTACGTTTGTGCACTGGGGTACCTGGGACTCGATTTCAAGGCTAAGACAGGGACTGTAGTCTCATCAGAATGATTAACTCACCAGCAGCATTTGCCAGTCAGGCAATACAAGTGCTGGGTAGCTAGATAGAAATAAACACCTAGACATATCCTCAGACTTTGTATCTGATGAGGAAGGCAGGTGTGTGGTGCTGCACTGTGTTCAGTGTTACATGAAATGAGATGAAGAGGGTGGGCATAGGAAAACAAATGTCTGAATAAGTGCTCTTTAAAGATGAAAATGATCAGGGGGAAAACAAAACCAACAAAGGGTTTTGGTAACAGCAAACACTGATTTAGTAGTCCTGTATACCAGGTATCTTTATAACACCCAGAATAAGAACTAGGTAATAAAAAAGTCTCATGGACAATACCAACGACTTTGGCCTTTATATATATATATGTAAGAAAAACCAGAAGCCTTTAAAAGATTTTTTTGATAAGAGGTGGGAAAACAATATTTTACAAAGATAAGTTCTCATAATGCTGTTGACTAGAGAAGCAAGAATGGCTGTGCGAGATACCGGGTTCTCCTGTGTTTTAGGGAGAGATGGCAGTAGCCTGAATACTGGCAAAGGCAGGCTTACAACAGCACATGGTCCTTTTCCCCAACAAATAGCTATGGTGTGGGAGTCCCAAACATCATCACAGTACAAGTCTTGTGTCAAATACAGCTATCTGTACACCAGAAGCTAGCAATAAAAATACAATATTTTCTAAAGATTTGTATACATGCATATGAGGTCATTAACTCATGTTACACCATGATAAAGTTGTGTCAAAGCTGTCACTGAAAACATGGCTGTCCCTGAGACATGAAGGCTGGAATCTCTCCCCTGTGTGTGCTACAAAGAATACAAAACCCATCCCTGATTAGCCACCCAACTCAGCAGGCCCCGTCCATTCTCAGCAGTGCCCACTGCATGAACAACAGTGCTGACTGATGTCCATATCCTCATGCAGCTGTGATTTTTTTCATCCATTTATTAATTTCATTTAGCACAATGCTTAGTAATGTTATATAGAAAACAAACATTTAAGGACAACTCTTGAGTCCCTAATTGTAAAAGCACATAAACTCATCCAATAAAAAGTATCGTGAAACTTAAGAAACATGTAAATATGATCCTAGCACCAGTCCATTGGGAATTTGTCTACTCAAATACTTTTTTTTTCTAGTTTTTTTTTCATCTAAACCCCATTTACTGGCAGAATTTTCTAACTATTTACCCCTCACTTAATTTCTGATAATAATCCTTTAACTCATGTAATTTAAACTGCAAATATAAATGAGAAAGAACAAAAACAGAACGGTGGCTTTAACTCTGAATTTCAAGTTATCTAAAGTCTTTCCTTTCCCTGAGCTTTTCAAGTAGAGATGATGACAGGCTCTGCTAGCTAAGGGTTGTGGAGAGCAAACAATAGAAGATACTCATCACAACGATGTCTCCTAACTAAGGAAGGGGGAAGTAACTGAGACAAAGTCTTGAACTTGAAGCCCTTTACCAAACCCACCATGAGAACCCCAAGACCATTCCCCCATGTTACATAGACCCATAGACCTCCCAGGGCCTGTAGAATCACATTTAATATGTTGGCTCAAGGGCTGCCTCCTGGACCCCTCTCCCACACTTGGTCAATAAAGAGATGGCAAATACTCCACCCACTAGGAAGTATTCTAGGAAGACTAGGCCAGAATATCACTCTGGAGTTCAGTGCCGAGTCTACAAAAATGAGACTCAGCCCCAGGCAGAAGACAAGTCTCAGAGTGCCTTCCAAGCACTGGGCAGTATAACTGTAGGACAGACTACTGTTCCAGGATGCTACACTGTCAGCCGTACAGCAGGACTTCTTTCCCGGCTATCTTTTATTTATCTATTAGTATCTAACTCATGAGCACTTCCCAAGCTTCCTCTGTGGTTACCAGAGTGTGGGACAGAATGTGTGGAATAGATAGAGGTTGGTCAGTCAGTATTTTGCTACAGGTCAAATTAAGTTCTGGGTATTACTGTACAGTAGGGTAACTACAGATAATAATACATATTGTATGCTTAAAAAAGCTAGAAGATTCTCCATCAAGAAATGGATAGAAGGGAGGGAGAGAATCCATGTTTCAAGATCTCATAAGGATTTCCTGAAATGCACAATTTACAAAGCTGAGTCATCTGGATGGATGCCAGTCCTGGCAGCTCTCAACATGCACAATCCTCATGGCAGCAAACATTTACAGGCTCAGTCGTCTCACTTTCAACTCCAACCTCATTTGCCTGACAAATCAAAAATCTTCTCATGAATATTTTAATGAATAAAGATATATAATGATTAACCACTTTTCTTTGAAAAGAGAAACTCATGTTGTCTCTGACAGATCACAAAGAATAATTTGGTAAGACAACTTCTGAAATTTGGGGGTCAAATATCTAACTTGGGAAAATTCCAGATAATAGTTTTATAAGTGAAGGAATGTTTTTAAAAATTGAAAGATAGAATTAAAGTCAGAACTGTAGTAATTTTCCCTCCAAATTACTGTCATTTCCCGAAAATCATTCCCAATATAGGGTCTCGGTGATTTTCTTAGGTCTCCGTAGTCCCCTTGCCTACAGTGCTATGGGGTTGGATGGGTACACATCTCTTGAAAGTTGATCACATCTGGTAGCTAATAGGATCACCCAGAATGCTATAGCTGGGTCAGGATGTGGTGCAGTAGACAAAGGAGACAGGGTAGAACCCCTCATCTCCCGGACTCATCTGAAAACCCCGAATTTAACCTTTTCCTCTGGGAGATTGAACTAATAATCAGTTTCCTCATTATCACACATGCTGCAAGATCTGAGGATAGAAGGGTCTGGGAAAAAAAACAAAAACAAAACAAACAACCAAAAAAACAAAACAAAAGCACTGTGCAGGCTATGATATACTTCCTGCAAATGTCCACCACCAAGAGCCTCAGATGAGGTTTTCAATGACATCACCTTTGTTATCTTTTAGACACTAGAACAGCTCCTGACACATCTGACACATCTTCAACTGAACAATTCTTCTAGGCTGAGCCATAAGAACTAGATTTATAGGTCTAAAATAGTTACTAGAAAAAATCTTATAAAAACTTTTCACATTTTTATAAAGAGGGTTGTTTAAGAAAAGCACTAAATGGCTACTATACCTCGGGTCTGGGCAGCTTCTTTTAAAGCAGCTAGAAGGTGAGGCTTTAAGTTCTCCAAAATAAGTCTTGCTTCAAGACCTGGGAAAAGGGACCTAGAACGTGAGAGGTGTGAGCAGTTACAATTCTAACAATTCTAAGGTTAAAAAAGTCCACCATATAATTTCAAGTCAGTTAAACCTGCTATTTCATTTTACACGATTTACAGTATGCACACAAAACTACAACATTATCTAGGCCTTGCTTTAAAATATGAAGGTATCATATACCAAGTTAATTCAAAAAGTCTAAATACCTAACAATAAAATGAATTCAATATGTATCCTTAGCTATAGAAACTTAGTTGCTAAAGCTAAGTAGGATGATGTACATCTGTAACCCTAGCATTTGGGAGGCTGGAGAAAGAAAACTGCTTTCCAGGCTAGGCTGGGCTACACAATCACACCCTGTCTTAAAAATACAAAGAAGTAATTTTTTCATATACTATTTTAATTTAAATTTCATCAAAATAATTCTACTAGCTAATTCTACCTCTATTATTATCTTATAATATTGTTTTCAGTGTTGTGACTAATAATTAGCTACTAGAGCAATTGTTTCTTGAGAAAAAGTATTACTGTGTTGTCTTGGAACTCCCAGGTTCAAGTGGTCCTTCTTACCACCCAAACAGCTGGGACTATAAACACAAGGCAATAAACCCAGTTCTCATACCTTTCCTTTTAAAATATAACATTTACTTTTTAACATTTCATGAAAAGTCCTCCTAACCACACAACCTACAGATACCTGGTGGAATCTGGCAGTCAAGGACCCTGTGGACAGGACAGCCCCCCACTCTCTGAGCAGCCAGTGTCTGAGTCACATGTATCTACCTTGGGAACTCTTCTGAGGTGATGTAAACAACATCTTGATCAGAGACAGATGAGGAGAAGGGGACAAAAGCCCCACTTTGTAAAGGCAGCAGCTCGAGCCCAAGCAGCTCACTGTAGGCTTGGTCAGAAAGCACGAATTCTAGAAGATGAAGCTTCTCTTCAGTACTGCCCAGGTGTGCACACTTCCTCAGCACCTGCCGCACCCACGTAGGTGTTACCTTCCTCACAGGAGTCGCAGTGGAGGTGGCAGAGGCTGCACTGAGCTGAACAGCAGCAGCCAGGTTCCCTGGTACCTTGGCAATCTGCTTCCCTGAGCTCTGGAGGTAGTTGAGCACAGATTGTGTGTATTCTAAACTTCCATCAAGTTCTGAGAAGTACACCTGCTCCAGCTTTACCCACTCACCACTAGTGGAATAGATCACAGCATGCTGGAACAGCTCACTAAACAGAGGCCCCAACACTGGCTGCCAGTGGGCCTTGACTTTGCTGGCCTCAGGCCAAAGTCTGTAGATGGCATCAACTGATAAGGGGAAATCGGAGCTCTTTTCTGTCTCCAGGCGTTTTATTGAGTCTAGGATCAGAGTAGCATAAGCTTTAGGAACAACATTCACAATAAGAAATTCATTCCACAAGGCTGCTGGGTCTCTCCACTGGTCCAACTCTCTCCATTTTATGCTCCTGCGGTTGTCAGTCAGGCCGAAGAAACCACTGATATGAACTGGAAGCCCTGTTCTGCTTTCCTCACCAGGAGGTAAAGGAAGAAAACAAAATGCTTTTCCTGAGAAATCAGATATTGCTCCGTTTTCTTCATCATCCCTGCCTGATAAAGACATGGCTAGTCCAATGATTGGGACAAATTTCAATTCATCAGCCAAAGAATCCAGTTTACTACTAATGCCTCGCCCAGCCACACTGTTACACACCAACCAAGACGTCTTCTGGGCATCCTTTGTACTCTCGTCCTCTAGAACTATGTTTATATGATATGTTACACAGGTGATACTGTTGCTTGGGATCTTTTTACAATAGTTGCTTATGGCTGTTCCCAGAATCTTGATAGAATTTGGCCGTTCATGTTTCAGGGTCTTATTCTCACTAGCAGTCACTCTAAATACCAGTTTTTCTGTCCCATCGGCCTCTCGGACATGTAAAGATACAGACTGCACACTCTTCAGGAAGAGCAGCACTGTGTCTGCATCTGCCCTGAAAGAGTCAAACAACTCCAGAACCTTCTGCTTAGTGTAGAGATTGCTGCTAAGCTGAGAAGGTTGTAAGCGAAGAGGGAAACGGAAAAATGTCCCTGGAAAGCTGCCATTTGCGAATGTTTCCTTGGTGCTTCCAAAAACGCCAATGAAGGGTGCAAATTGATCCGGAAGCTCATTCATTTCTTTGCTGTCATCCTTTAGATTCCAACACTGGCCTGATTCATGGGGGCCAAAAAGTGTCTGATGAGGATCTAGCATTCCTATCTGGTCACCACTAAAGATACAAGGAACATCTGTAGAAATGAAAACCAAGGCATAACTAACTAAGAAACTCAATGAACAACTGTAAGTGCTGCCATAATGAAATGATAACTAACATCAAAATATTACATAAGAAATAGCATGACACATAAAATTCTTCAAAAGCAGGTGACTTAATACTTTGAAAGTGAGGCATAACAGTTTCTGGTTTGAGTCAATCAAAAAAAATGATTTTTTGAACACATGTGCTGTATCTTTAAATATTCAACAAGTAGAAGATATAAACACTATTTAGACATTTATACTCAGTGCTGACTGCCAGATAAGTCCAGCTAAAAAGAAAGAAGTTACCATTTATGTTCAAAATTAAAGATTCAACTGTTGACTTTGACAATGCAGGTTGATGCACCGCCACATAGTTTAGTGAGCACAGACTCCATACTGAGTGAGAAATTACCTTTCCTGGGGAAGGACTCACAGGGTGTACTCTAACAGTTCTTAAAGATCCACATCTTACCATACGGCCTCTAGACTGACACCAACTGTTTCTTCTGTTACTCAACTAAATACAGTGATATTTCAACCATGGCAGAACTAGAAGTGTGATTTATTATTCTGAAAGAAACTTTTATCCATGGTTCTGCTCAAAGGGCTTTCTATGGGTAATTCTGATGTGTTTTGTTTCCCATGCAGACATTAGCCCCTAATCTTCACACTCAGTGTAACTCTAGTAAAGTCTGTCAGCTCTTTAATATCTGTGGTAGTCAGATGCCAGTTCAATTGGGACAATCACCAACTTCTAAGTTCTTATGTATCTTAAGTAGCAAATGTATGTCCATTGAATCCATCAACAAGACAATCTGGAAGATATCTGTCCCTAGTCCCTTTACATGATGCCACATACTCACACTGAAATCAGATCAGAGAGACTCTTGATATTGGAAAAGCATAATCTATGGCTTTCTCAAATCTTCAGATTACAAAAAGCCTTCCAGCAAATGATTCATATCAATGTGTTCACTGTTAACTAGGGGACAAAATAACACTGAGTTGCAAACATAGGGTAACTGGCCTGCTCTAAATTCCTGCACAGTAGTCTCTACATCTGTACAATTCTCAACTCTGCTTCAACATTTATAAACCATCACCTGGAGCCATAAAAAAGGTGAACTTCCATACGGTGAATATATAAATAAAATATAAAGATTCATATGTAACAGCTACATTTTAATATATAACAATTTAATATATAGCATAAGCAATATTAAATATTAAAGTTAATGTAATACAATAATTTACCAAAATTTATCTATAGTTTGGCTGAGTTTACTCCCCACCTGCCCACAGCCAATACTGCACCTGTTATATGGTAGACAGAATTAAACCCAATTCCAAATCTTCCAACCTTCAAAGGATCATCTTTTTTCCTGCTTCTTGCTATTTCTTGAATACCATGCCAGTCCTCTGGGGTGAAAACCGCATTGTTGTACACATAGAGAGCCGACCCTGGGTATTGAAATGCACAGGCAGACACTCAGCAAGATGCATGGTCAGCTCTGTTCCAAGAGCTTCATCCAGACAAACAATAACAACAACAAAACAACTTATTTGATGAGAAAATAGAGTCAAGTGAGCATAGCAACTAAATTCTGCATTATTATTCCAATTGTTTTCACAATAAAAATAGAAACAAACTTGGTAAAAAAGCTAACATCCAGAGAAATAAATTATCAGGAAATTAAGAGAATTATGGAACTTAAGTACCAAAAACTACAGATCAGATAAGGATATTACCACAGTGCACCATACTCTGTTAAAACTTTTCTAAATAGCATATTCAAATTATTCTTTGTAGAGGGAATTTCTAGAAAATGTGTGCAGTATACATCAGATTGATAAACTGTTATGGGTTATTTGAGCTCACCAAGAAGCTGGCTCTGGGATCTGCCCCCTTCTACTTTAGACCCAAGAATGTTTGTGTCAGTGTCCTCTCCAAGGCCTCCTGTGAGGATGGTCTGAGGCCCCCCAGCTCTGTGACAGGAAGGGATAAGAACAGCAAACAGTCCACGAGTAAAAATGTTGTATTCTGGAGAATAACTAGAAGGTACAGTGTTTCTACCCAATGCTACTGCTATTTGTCCTACTGCAGGAAGCAAAGGCCTGTATTTTGAGATCTGCATTTTGTTTACAGCCATCTTAAGCTCACCAGTTAAGTAAAATATTACCTCTATCCCCTCTGCAGGGTCTAGGAAATCAACTTGGCATCTTATCTCCTAGTGAGACCTCCAGGCTTCAGAAACAATTAGCATTTCCTTTGTTAGTCAACAATCACAGACCCTCAGTATTTACTTATCAGCTAGGGATGTCTCCAGGCATGAATTCCAGCAGACCTGACACCCCTCCCCTCCTCCTTGCCTGTTTGCTATATAACAGCTTCTGAAAAATAATAAAGTATGGTTTGATCAGAAATACTGTCTTGCCGTCATTTCTCACGTCTCTTGCTCTTCCCATCATATAAAAAAAGTTCTGAAGTGGGAAAGAGAAGCCATTCCACTGTGAGAAGCTCACCCATGGAAAGAACATTTAGTGGGGAATTCCAATCTGATTGTCTCAACTTGCCTGGTCATTTTCTGTTGGATGTTGTGTCCAGTTTGATGACGACATCTCCAGAAGTTGCTATTTGTTCTTTTATTTGGACACCCATCCTGAGGGGAACTCTGCTCTGCCTGGGACTCTCTTTTGGGAACTCCAGCTGACTGCCATAAAGGGGCTTCCTCAATAGATCTCTGCTGGATGTTTTCAACAAGTGACCTGATGTTTTGCTATCTATCTATCCATCCATCCATCCATCCATCCATCCATCCATCTATCTTCTATCTGTTGCTATTTATTCTTTTAATTTTTTTATGTATACTGAATAAACACATCCATTTAAAACTGAAAGTATGGCAAGCATAGATCATTCTCTAAGACATGCAAAACAATGTATTAAGGAAACCTACAACCAAAAAAGACTTTGTCACTGTATTTTTTCAATAATCATCTTGTAAATATTTGGATTGTATGTTTTTTACCTTGCTTTACTTAATTTCTATTCACAGCATTGATGGTGTAATTTAGTCATGGTAAATATTTCAATAAATTATTTGGAATTATAATGCTATCTCCAAAGTGATTTCTTTAACAATATATTGTATTTATAATTCTGAGCAAATACTTCGGCACACCTTTGAGACCTGTTTTCAGAAATCCTAACATTCTCTGAATATAAGTAACTATATCAACTCATTACTCTTTAAATATCATCAATGTTTTCCTTTGAAAAGTTGCTTAAGAATAACACAGACACAATTAAGCACAGAATCTGTATATGTACCCTTGGACCTGTGCAATCTCCATGCTAATGAACAATGTGGAGATTCTGAGTATCCAAAGAACATATCCTTTTGCTTCTTTAAATATGAAATATTGGCCTGATCTTTTTTTCTTTTTTTTTTTTCTTTTAATTAGTGCAACTGCTACCTTTATAGTAATCGAAGTCAGGGCATGAAATTGGTCAAGGCTGCTATTCTGAAAAGGATAAGCACACAGCTATGAAAAACTACTCAGGAGTCAAGGGAGTCTGGTGTCACCAGATCCACTGTCACCAATCACAGCCACAGGCTCAGTTTCTTTATCTCTACTGAGATCAGAGTTTTATCTCCCCACAGGGGAACAAAGGATCCACTGTGGTATTACTCAAGCCTCGCCCCAGCACACACCATAGAGAAGAGCCCTTAAACTGTTAGTTATTTCTATTATGATACAGTAAGTCTTCACTATAATATCAACCTTTATATCATATATAAGTTTACATTATATGCAAAAATAGTAATGAATGATTTGTTATTATTACTTTTTATTATTACCAGCTAACCACAGTTCACTTAAAATGGTATCTGTCAAATACTATATTGTCAGGGACCATT
>JAQHUG010000124.1:2331178-2341395 GCA_028555095.1 Dicrostonyx torquatus
TCTTACCTGATAACTTCTGATTGTATATAGTTTTACTATGTTAGAGTTAAAACCTTTCCTTTTTATTTAGACATAAAGGGAGAAATGTTGTAGGGTAATTATATACTGTGTAAAGAAGTATTTTGCTGTAATTGGTGTAATAAAAAGCTGACCAGCCAGCCTATAGCTAGGCAGGAGGAATAGGTATGATTTCTGGGGAAAGGAAGAAAGAGGAGGAGACTCAAGGTGCATGGAAGACACAAAGAGGAGGTATAAGATGGAAGAGAGGTAATGCCATATTATAGAATGTAGATTAATATAAATGGGTTAAAGTTATAAGAGTTGGTTAAGAATAAGCCTAAGCTATAGGTCAAACTGTCATAATAAGTCTCCATGTAGTCATTTGTGAGCTGGCAGCCCAAAGGAAAGCCCAACTACAGAAGTACATATAAAAAGCTACAGAAACTTAATGCATGAAACTATCTAATCATTATTACTACCATACTCTACCAATCAGCTCCAAAAGTTTCTCCTAATTCCCTTTTGTTTTGACTTTATTCTTTCTGTGGAAAAGTATTTAAGATCTCCATTCTTAGCAATTTTATTTATTTGTTTATATTTATTTATTGCTAAGTAGCTAGGCTGGCCTCATACTCCAAAAGGCCTCCTGCCTCAGCTTCCTGTGTATTGAGATTACAGGCATGAACCACCATGCTCCACTCTTCTTAGCAGGCTTTAAGTACACATTACAGTGCTAGCACTGGTCATCACAATTGGGCCGTTCAGTGTGCAGCAGATCTCCAGATCTCATTTGTTATGCATAGCTACATTTCATATTGGACCAACACCTCTTCATTTTATCCTCCTCCTAGTTCATGGCAGTCACCATCCTCCCCTCTATGACTGCATTAAAATAAAATCTTCCATGGACTGAATTATGTCATATGCTTCTGATAAAACCAATATTATACCTCCCCCTTTTAAGCCTTTTGATTGAAGGTTCACAAAAAGATGACAGGTTTGGGGAGTCAGATCTCCAATCTTGATCCAGTCAGGTAACTGAAAAAGAGAACAAAAAAAAAATGTGTAAGAAGCAACACAACATCCAATACTGTCATTTCAAAATCTTCCTCAAGTGTTTTCACTCAAATAATGCTTGTTAATCATTCTCACCAAGAAATAAGTTGCCCTGAAGGAAATGTTTCAGAAGACAGAACAAAATGTTAGTTAAAATATTTATGTAATAAATAATTTAAATTTAAAAGTTAGAATTTTTCTTTAAATAATTATAAATAAAAATTCACCTATTTGTCCTCTACCATACAATTCTTCCCTCCCTCTTTCACAAGCTAGGCAAGTATTCTATTTGTCCAAATCATCTTACGTTCAGTTTCAGATATATGTAAGATCCTTAACATAAGCAAAACTATCTTTTTGATCAATGCAATCAATATGTATTTGGTAAGTAGCATAGGTCCAGGAAACTGCAACAGATCAAAGAACAAAAATTTTGACATATTAATATATATGATAATTTTCTTGGGATTAATCTATTCAGCATGCCCCTGAATCAGAAGCATTTTTTATTTATTTTCAGTGGTATCCCATAGACTCATGTTCCCAGGGATCATGTTTTCCTTTGGAAAGCATTACTACAGATGCCCCCAGCAGGAAAGCAGTAAGCTGTCACTTCCCTGAAAACTGTCTTGATGCTTGGCCCCTGCTTCTAATGAAGGCGGGTACAAGATGAATTACTGACTCACAGAGCTGACCCCTCTATCTGGGTCCACTTTCAATCTACTGACATGGTCTTCCTAGACTTTTTCAACAGTCCAAATATCACAAACCTGACTCCAAAGCTTACCTGAAAGATTGCTTTTCTAAAGTGCACTTTACTGACAGGACCAACTAACTGTCTTCGTGTTCAAAAACTCGACATGGAGAAAGGTGAGCTCACTAGCTTTCCCTCCAGCACCACCTCAGCTTTATTTCACAGTTCAACCAATAGTGTCACCACCTACCGTCACTCCAGGGGAACATGCCTCTCCAAAGCTCTCCAAAGCTCTAGGTTCAAGTACATAATGTCCAGTCTCTCCAGTCTAACTCGTATTTCTGCACTCCCTGCAGCTGCTTCTCCTGTCTCCCAGGTTTTAATAACCCTCTCCCATTTGCTCGCCTTACTTTCTGTATGCAATCCTTCTTCTGCTCCTCTCATTGGATATACTGCTGATGGCCTTGGTTATGAAAACATGTTCACATCACACACCTGCTGAACCTGGGAACTATCCTTTGAAAACGTGTCATGCACAAGTGCTTAAAGAAACATAGATGGGCTAGTCAGGCAGTGGTGGTGCTTGCCTTTAATCTCAACACTTGAGAGGCAGAGGCAAGTGGATCTCAGTGAGTTCAACGTCACCCTGGTCTACAAAGCAAGTTCCAGGACAGTCAGGACTGTTACACACAGAAACCCTGTCATGAAAAACAAAAAAAAGAAAGAAAGGAAGGAAGGAAGGAAGGAAGGAAGGAAGGAAGGAAGGAAGAGAAACATAGATGAGAACATTGACTGTCACTAGCAAAAAAAAAAAGTTCTTTGAAATAATTCAAATACTGTGATGTATTTGAATAGCAAAATATCACACATTAATAAATATTGAACAGCTAAGTTATATACTATTTAGATGTATATTAATAATGAAATATTGAGTGAAAAAAGTTATCTAGCTTATTAAATGAAGAATGATAAAATCCTTATAATGGGCATAACCAACAAAAGTAAATGGAATATTATTTGGGTAATGTATTTGGGTTACACATACATATGAAATACAAACATATAAATATATACATACTTATAGAACTATTCAGACAACAAAAACACAACAGAATATACACAGGTATGAAGGAGAAAGATAGGCATACAGGCACAGAAGAAACACAAGGATATTCATAACATCATCCAGGGTGATCATTCTACTGGTTAATTAACCATCTAATTAATTACTAAAAGAAAGTCAGACATAAATCAATGATCAATAGTCAAATTTAGGATCACTAAAGTGCACTGAAAAAAATGGTAGAGCAAAGGAAGGGAACATAAATAGTTTCCAGGTTTTCAAGGCAATCAATTTCAAGAAACTAGACACCTAATAATCTAAGTACATTAGGTTAGCCAGACATAACTGAGAGTCTGACAACAGACAATCTGGTAGACTTTACTCTGTGTGGCCATCACAGGGCAGTGATTCTCCTAAAGAGCAATCAGACAGCAGAGATGGATCGTGCCATGATCTGGTGGCTTGTACAGGCCCTCTCCCCTTCTCTCATGAGTACTACAACTAACCAAAGAAAGGTCCCTATTCTCCCTCGATATGTAGTATGCCCCCTATCCATTGTTTTTAAAACTGATTAAACAATCATCAGACTCTTGGTCTTGTCAGCCTCATTCTCCCTACAAACCTCAGAGACATGCATCTTCAATTAACAGCAAACAGTAACTCTATCCAAATTATTAAAACACTATGACAACTGTTCAGCAAATCACCCAACATTTCCTTTTTTCAGCGTCAAAGACATAGGGAGATGCTCAAGAGTCAACAGCTGGGGTTTAGGAATGGGGTATTGGAGAGGGACATGACACATTTGTGATGAAGTAAAAGACAGAAAAGCTAAATCACCATCTACTATCTATTATGATCTGATGCTCACCCTGAAATATCTAAAAAGTCCTGAGCAGTGTGGGACTGAAAGGTAAACTCCAGCTGTGAAAAGAATGCCAACACACAATGCTTCTTTTGAGCACTAAAGTAGGCTGTAGGTATAGAGGTCAGAGAACAGTGTCTGGAGGAGAGCAGGGAGTGGAGGGCACAGAACAGCACACAGGAGCTCAGAAGTTCTCTTCCCACACTTTCCAAATACAGAAAGGGAAAGGCGCTAACTATAGGCCATGGCCTAGAATTCTGTCTTCAACACCAACCTCTCTCTCAGTTTCAGATCTGCAGCTGGGAGCTTTCACCGTCTTTTGAGTCACACACCTTAGAACTGGCTAGACTAGACGTGGGAAAGCAGAAACCAACACACACACAAATTTGGCTCTAGCTGCATACACATGGCAGCAGCAAGCAGGATCTGGGTCACCCACTTCTCCGTTACTTGCATTTTCCCTGTGGCTTCTATGTCTTACCATCAGCAGAACCACACACAAAAGCAAACTGACTGTCACATTTCTTCCAGAACAAGCTGCCAGTCATCCGCTAAGGAATCAGTGGTTTCCTGGTCTTGCAAACATGCTCTGTAAAGCCTTTTGCCTTATTCTACACCCACTGTTCATCCTTTAGGTCAGTGGTTCTCAACCTTCCTAATGTTGCAGCCCTTTAATACAGTTCCTCATAAAGTTATTTTTTCTGCTACTTCATAACTAATTTTGCTACTGTTATAAACTGTAATGTAAACATATGATACACAGGATGGTCTTGGGCAACCCCTGTAAAGGTGTCACGATTCTCTCCATTACAAACTGTCCTGTATATCCTTTCATTTACTTATTTGTAGTGTGTGTGTGTGTGTGTGTGTGTGAGAGAGAGAGAGAGAGAGAGAGAGAGAGAGAGAGAGAGAGAGAGAGAGAGAGAGAGAGAGAGAGGTGGCGCATGTGTGGAGTCAGGACAACTCTGTAGAGATGGTTCTCTCCTCTGACCTTTGCAAGGGTTTCCAGGGTTAAATTCAGTCGTCAGGCTTGCACAGCACTGAGGCATCTCACTGCCTCCCCGTGCTTGCAGCTTCACCTTCACAGCCGTAGACTAGAACCCCACGACCTCAAAACCAATCAGCGATGGACACGGATCTCTTTCACCCTCCTAACCACCCAACCCAAACAATATGACCACTTCTTCCACCAAGCACCCCAAATCTGAGCTTTTCAAAGGCACCTGCAGAGACACTTCCCATGAGTCATTGGAGTAAACGCATCTAGGGAACACAATGACAAAGGAGAAGCAGGAGTAAGGCGGGCAAGGCATGAAGGTGACAGATAAAGAAGGCAATAATGGTGTCTCTTTTTGATCCCGCCTCAACTCCTTGGGCAAGCCAGTGTGTGTGCATCAGCAAACACTCTGGGGAAAATGCGAAGGAATAACCTATCAGTACAGGTGCATAAAAACAGGTTCACCGGAAATCTCTGTGTAAGTGTGCGGGAAATCAGAAAACTGACCCAGGCATATAAATGTCAAGATCACACTGGAGAGTAATGAATTGAGCAGTATGGAAATCCAACAAGAAATGTCATCCGTGTCATTCAAGTAACCCCTGTAATTTCATTCGACTCTTTAAATCCTGGAAATGCTGTTCTTTACCGAATAAGAAAGGAAAGATATTAGAGTTAAAGAAGATCATTTTCAATAAAAAGTCATTTAAATTTCCCATTCAAGGAAACTCTAGGATTTGACCCCTATTCTAAAAGTATATCTGAACATGTGAAATGTTACTATTTTCCAAAATTGTGGTCTACTAAGACATTCATTGGCACTTCAGACGTTTTAGATTTTCTCCTCAAAATAGCAGTATGGGTATTAAATTATGTCTGAAGTCCCTTTTCAGCTGTAAATTTCCGTGATTCATAGAAATTAGTGGAAAGTACTTGCCCAGCACGTGCAAAGCCTTAAGTCTCAGCCCCAGAACCACAAAGGGGGTGGGTGGGAAGGGCTCCAGAACAGACCGTTTTTAAAACAGCATTCTTGTTCAATTTAGCGACTGAAATAAACGAGTGATGAATCACAATGGTGATGTCTGAAGATTTTAAAAACGCCTCGGTTCACAATGCCCACCAAAAAACGTTCGTGTTAGGCAGTGAAGATTCACGAATCTGGAACCGTAAATGGAAAACAAACAAAACCCACAACTACCGGCAGGCACACGCCCCTGCCATTCTGCTCCAGCTATCTGCAAAGCTCTAATGAATCATCGGAGCATCAGTCTTCCGCGACACACAGGAGCCCCTGAGTTTCCTGCCGCCAGCACGCGACGGCGGCGCCCATCTCCCCAGGGAGGCCCGGAGCCGACCTACCTCCCGGTCTCCGCGCCACAGCCGCTGCTCCGCCACCGGGAAGCCGGTCTCGGCGAAGATGCGCTCCTTGAGGTCCCGCGCGGTTGCGGTAGCCGGCACCGCCACGGTCCTGCAGCCCACGCAGCCGCGGAGCACGGTCACGCGGACCCACCTGCGCCAGGCAAAGGGATGGTCAGCGGGGTTCGCGCGCCGGCCGGCCCGCCCTCCCACCCGGGGTCTCGTCACCTGTCCCCCATGGCGGGCTTCCCAGGCCCGCAGGCCGCCGCCGCCTCCTCACGCGCAGCCCAGCCGCTCCGAGAGGCCCGCCGCCGGCCCTGACGCGGGCATCCTCACGGCGTAGGCCGGCGCCGCCGCAGCGCTCTGCCGCAGCCCGCAGAAGAGGCAGAGGAAGACGCCGCTGCGGAGGAGGAGCGAGCCCCGGCGCGGCCGCGCGCTCCCGACGCAAAGGGCTCGGCGGGCGTCGCCCGCGGGCACGCGCGGCCCTTGGACCGTTAGTTGGCGAGCCGCTCCTCCACCGGCTACGCCTTCCCAGACGCGCCCTGCGGGCCGCTACTGGCCTCCGTGGAGCCCCAGGCCCCGCCTCGGCTTCGCCCCTTCCCGGGAGGCCAAGAACGGTCCCGCCCCGCCTCAGGCCACGCCTCCAGACACACCCCGGGGACTGCTGCTGTTTTAAGACTCGAGCCCCGCCTTGGCTCCGCCCCTCTCCTGGGTGGCTAATGACCGCCCCGCGCCCTCCGCCAAGCCACGCCCCCCCGGGAGCTTAGACTCCAGCCCTTCTAAGGAGCCTTGGGCCCCGCCTCTGTCACGCCCTCTCTCCCGGGTAGTCTCTTAAGGAACGACTCCACCGGCTCCCTCCCGAGCCCACGACACACAGAACGGGAGGGCTGAAGAGCTGCCTGGCCCTACCTAGCCCAACCCCACTGAGCAGCTGCCCTGTCCAACCTGGAAGATTAAATGACAGTCACGCCCCGCCCACCTGCCAGGCCCCGCCCAATTCTGCCCGGCCCCCCTTCTGCGGGGATTTAAAACTCTGGAATTCTCAGGAAAAGAGGTGTTTTGCCCTGGTTAGAGTTAACTCTGTGAGGACCAAACATTTTTCGGGCCTAGACCTTCAACTCTTAAATGCCTTTACTCAAGAGTCTCATCTTCAAACAAGAGGGAAACGCTGAATTGCAATATGGTTTTTCCTGTTGGTTAGTGAGACCAGAAATAGGATGAACGTTTCAGACGTGGAGACAATTATTGCTGTAAAGCTGGCACTCAGGAAACTGAGGCAGGAGGAGACCCATGAGTTTGAAGTAAGCCTGTGCTGTCTGCGAGACTGACTCAAAAAACCAAAGCGGGAGGAGTAGAGATTCATATATTATATTTGCTGGAGAGTCAGAAGCAGTACAAGAGGATACACGTAAGATATTTTAACAGCAAATGTACCTCATTTGGGACACTGGATGGGATAAGTCTCCCCGGACACATCTGTCACCCTGTAGAAGTAGGAACGGGGTGACATAATAGGGTCGCCCCACAGCTTTAACTTGTAATTAAAATGTGAGGAAGGAAGGCTTCATCAATGAGTACCAGGTGCCTCCTTCCACTTATTCTCACAGATCCTGGTGAAAATCACAAAATCAAAGCCCTCCTCTGTCACAGCACCCCAAAAGCTACAGGGTGAAATAGTTAAAGGGTGATTGTTATTTGAAATACTCTCACCAGAATAAGAGCTCTATTCTAGAGTTAAGCCTAAAAAGTGACATTAATTACCTCTTCTCTTCACTCCTCTCAACATAGTCAGAATTCACCAGCAGAAGTAAAAACACAGACTACCCTGAGAACTACTCAGTTCTTTTTCTTAACAAAGCTAAGGGAGACAATGATGTCTGTCAAGATTGCCTTTTGCTATTGGAAGAGGTCAAGTTCATCCACTAGAGAGAACTAGACAAGCAGCATAAAGATCCTGCCAAGAAACCCCAATGGCCAAATATTTTATTTTTAAATTAGATAATCCTGTACATGTGAATGCATTGGGTTATCAACAAATAGAAAAACAATAAGGGTTTTTGTCTATCAAATGAGATTTCTTCATCTCCCTCCATCCCTCCCCTCTCCCAAGCACCATGCTCAGCAATTGACAGATCACCACCCAGACCCCAAGACAAGCCTTCAGGTTAAAAGACTTCAGAATTAGGGTCCACCCTCTATTCTTCTGCCTTCCCATATCCTCCTTCCCTGGGTACCAACAGGATGTGGTAACAAAAGAACGCAGTCATGGAGTGGACAGCCTGAAAGGCTAGAATGACCTCAGCCACCAGGCATGCCACAAGAAGTAGACTCAGCCTGCAAGGATGCTGGTCAGAGGCAGCTTGAACATGGAGGGCAGAGTGCCTTTGGGCTACACCTCATAATGGTTTTACTCACAGGAACTGCGGATCTAGAGCTCAGAGAGGTGTCAGAGCTAGTACTGTAGACGGAGGAATCACAAGGTTCTTCAGATAATACTGAAAAGATGTATCCCAACTGGATACACTCCCTAATGGCAGGGAGATACAGAAAATGAGGCAAAGTATCTAGCAACTGTTTGAGTAGACACAGTTTCAATTTTACCAGATAGCTTTCTGGACAAGACTATGCTGGTAGTTACACAATATCATGGCTATAATACCATGGAATTGCACAATTCAAAATGATTCAGAAGGTAAATCTTAAGCTATATGTACCACCATATTAAAATGTAGTACTTCTGCTGGGCAGTGGTGACACACACCTTTAATCCCAGCACTCAGGAGTTAGAGGCAAATGTATTTCTATGTGTTTGGTGCCAAACTTCTCTATGTAGTGAGTTCCAGAACAGTTAGGGCTGCTACAGAGAGAAACCCTGTCTCAAACAACAACGACAATAATAAAATATAGTATTTTACCATTTTGTTTTCTGAGACAGAGTACAAAGCACAAGGTGGTCTTGGAATGTCAGGACCCTCCCACCTCTGCCTCCTAAGTGCTAGGATAAAATATGTAGTCATGTATTCAGCTGAACTGTTTCTTTCTTTTCCAATGTTTTTGAGAAGCACAGAAACACTAAAGAAGTTGACAGACCAGCTGCCAAGATTTGGAACTAACAAACAAAGGCAGGCAGCAGGGCTGACATGAGTCATCTCATGGGACACATGGCATATTACATATCGACTGCCCGGTAGCAATGGAGTACAAAAGACTGCAAAGTTAAATGAACCACTAGCATGTGAGTAGAACAGAGCAGCAAAGTACCAACAGGATAGCCATGATTCTACCAGGCAAAGAGAAATGCCAGTTCCATAGGGGGTTTGATCCTATTTCCTAAATGTGCAAAGGATTTATTATTTATTCACTTTTATTTATCTGAGACAGTCTCACCATGTACCCCTGGCTGGGTGGAACTCCCTACATAGACCAAGACACCCTTGAACTTATTGAGATCCCTCCGACTCTATCTCCTAAGTGCTGCCATCACCCCTTCTAAGGATGTGTGCTACCTAAATGAATGATGACTAGTTTGACAGAAGCCATCAATATAGATGAGCTGGGAGAATTAGGAGTCTGGGGCTGGGAAGAGGGTTCGGTGGGTAAGTGCTTGCCATGTATGCATGAAGGGCTGAATTTAGTTTCCTACCCTGCACACTGGTGTCTGCAGTCCCTGAGCTTGCAGGGGGCGAGGGGCTGGATGGGAGATAGACAGATCTCTGAGGTTACTGGTCTAGACAGTCAGTGAGCTCCAGGTTCATTGAAGAGACCCTGTCCCAAGGAGGAGGAGGGAGAGGAGGGGGAGGAGAAGGAGCGAGAGGGGGAAGAGGTGGAGGAGGAAGGAGAGAGAGAGAGAGAGAGAGAGAGAGAGAGAGAGAGAGAGAGAGAGAGAGAAGGCACACAGGCCCGTGTGCACACACGGACATGAACAATGCACATGCTACTGAGGGATCCAGCTTTGGAGATGATTGACACGTATTTAAAGGGTGAGATTATTTTCACACACTGAAAATTATGCTGCTTGGAATTAGTAAAGACAAGAGGGGGCCCAGGCCTGACTTCATCCTGCAAGCTCCCCCAAAGCAGGAGAGAGTAAGACTAATGGGGATCCTGGAAATCCTTATTTTAATAAGCAACGAAAGTAACTAAAGCTGCTAATTTTCTGCTTACATTCCAAGGAAGGAAGATAAAC
>JAQHUG010000124.1:2346676-2367161 GCA_028555095.1 Dicrostonyx torquatus
AAAGAGGCAGAATAAAGGAAAGGAAAAGAAGGAAGTGAGGGAAGAGAGATAAGTGAGAAGGAATGGAGATGGGCATGAAAGAATTGAGAATGGAGAGGGAGGGAGAAGGGGAAGAAAGAAGGGAGTTAGAGTGGTTGGAAAGGGGAGAGGGAACGAGAAGATGGGAAGGGGGATGACAAGGGAGAGGGAAAGGTGGGATGAGAAAATGAGGAAAGGGAAGAGGAAGGGAGAAAGGGGAAGAAAGAAGGAAGAAAAACAAATGGAAATGGGGGTTAGAAAGAAAGGAATCCCTAAGGAGTGGCTTTTGTGGTACCAGAAGATGCCATGCAAGCTTCCAAAGAGGAAACAACCAACAACCCTACTCAGCTATGATGCCTATGAACCACACTGATGAGCATCAGCAGTGGTGCAGTGGTGGCATGCATACCTTGGCACATACCAACAGCTCTCTATTTGGACGTAAGGCTGCTCCACAACATGGGTATCATACCTGGTACTGGAAACCTAGCTAATAATTCAGTTCTAGTGGAGTCATGGTTACTGGAGGAGACTCTACAACCACTAATTTACTAATCCAACACAATCCCTAACAACAGCCTAAATATTTGTCATTCTACCCACAGATAAGTGTAATCTTCGCCTCTCATCAAGGAAACTTCTCAGACAGAGATTATTACAGAAAGACAATCAATATGCAGAGTTATGGAGCCAGTCCCAGTGGATACATTTACAAAACACTCCTGGAGCCAAGGCTCAGGGAACATCACCATGTGAAAGAGGGTAGCAGAAGGATTGTAAGAGCCAGGGAATCAAAGACTTGGCTGTGAGATTGTGTCTCCTAGGAACTTTGGAAACCCCAGATGCAAAGCCTCACCAACATGACCACCCAAATGTCAGACGAACAAGAATGACACCAACAGACATACCAAACTGCTCAGGGAAAAGCCCAGGGGGCTGCAGCCCTACACAAAGAACTACAGGAAACTGAGAAAGCTAGGAGTGGGGGTGCCATCTGCCCCAGAGAGGACGATGGCACCAATCGGGTGTCCAGTGTCGAGCAGTCAGCCCTGAAAACATGCATGCAAGTAGCATTATGTGGACTCGACAGATTATATTTAGGAATATACATGTATGTACATATACATATGTGCATGTAATAACAGTGAAAAAAGAGACCATGAATCTGAAGGAGAGTGGGGAGGGGTACATGAAAGAGTGTGGAGAAAGAAAAGGCAAGGGGGGGAAATGTGATTATAATAACAATAAAATTTAAATAGAAGAACCAGGGGAGGAATTCAGTGAAAGATGTGAAAGTGGCAATAGGGTACAAAAAGAGGTGAAAAGAAGAGATGAAAACAAGAGAAATAAGGGAAGGGAGAGAGAGAGAAGGGAAAGAAGGGGGATGAAGGGAGGAAACTGGGTGGAAAGGAGTAAAAGTGGGAGGAAGGAAGTTGGGGAAGCGAGAGGAAGAAGAGTGGGGAACGGGAAGGGGAGAGATATGGGGAAATGGAAAGAGAAAGAAGATAAATGAGAGGAAAGAAAGGAGGGAAGGGGGAGGGAAGAAGGAAAAGGGGGAAGTGGAAAGAAATAGAAATGGTGGAGGGATTTAGGGAAAGGTGTTGAAAAGGAGGGAAAGAGGAGAGAGGGAAGAAAAGGGGGAAATCACAGGAAGGGAAGAAGGGAGAGGTAGAGGGAGTGAGGAAGGAAGGAAGGGGTAATGAAAGGGAGAGGAAAGGGGAAGGAAGAAAGAAGGGAAGGAATGGAGGGAAGGAAATGTATAAGAAGGAAGGGAAGTGAGTAAAGAATGGACGGGAAGAGATAGACACGGAGTAAAGGAAAAGAGAAGAGAAAAGAGAAGAGGGAGAAAGGGGAGTGAGAAGTGCAGGTGGCAGAGTGTAGGGAGGGAAAAGGAAGGAGAAGAAAGGGAAAGGAAGGCAGGAAGGAAAAAAGAGGGAGCATGGAGGTCAAATGTGAGAATTAAAAAAGATACCAAGGGAGAAATGGAGGGGGAGATAAAAGGAGGGAGGGTGAAGGGAGACAGAAAAAGGAAAGAAAGAATGAAAGTTAAGGGAAATAAAGGAAGGATATGAGAGAGTAAAGAATGGGAGGGTGGAAGGGGAGGCAGGGAGGAGAGAGGGAGGGGGAGGGTCTGTGTATGAAAGAGTGTAAAGGGGAAGAACAGAAGGTAAAAGGAGGGAAATGGGGAAGGAAAAGAGGGGGAGGCAGGGGAGGGAAAGGGGATGAGAGAAATGGGGGAGGGATGAAAAGAAATGTAGGGGAAAGAGAAGGAAGGGGAAAGTACAAGGGAAGGGGCAGAAAAAGAGAAAAGAGGAAAGGAAGAAGTGAGGAAAGGTAGGAGAGAGGAAAAGGAAAGAGGGGAAGGGAAGAAAAAGATGGGGCAAAAGGGAGACAGAAAAAGACAAAAGGAAGGAAGAAAAACAGGAATGGAGTAAGGAAGGAAGGGATCGAAAAAGAGAGGGGAGGAGGAAAGAAGGGAGAGAGAAGAGGAAGGGAAAGGAGAAGATAAGGGAGGAGAGAGCGAGGCAGAGAAAGGAAGGGAAGATTGAGACAGGTGGGCAGAGAAAATAAGGAAGGATGAATTGGAGGGAGAAAAGGAAAGAGGAAAAAGAGAGACTAAGGAGGTAAAGAATGTGTTAGAAGGAGGGAAACGGAGGGAACAGGAGAAACGTGAGGGAGGAAAAAGTGGGGAAGGAATGGTCGGAAGGCTGGTGAAGGTAAAATGACAGGCAGGGGGAGAAGAGTGTCCTGGTCAAATTCTTTTGTCGGCTTGCCTCTGGGGGGCGGGGAACTTCAACTGAGAAAATGCCTCCATCAGACCGGCCCTTAGGGAAATCTGCAGGGCTGAGGGAAGGACTAGGAGTGAGGGAAAAAGAGAGAGAGGGAAGGAACAAGGAAGAATAAAATGCCCAGAAAACGTAGAAACATGAATATATATACATATATCATCTGTTTGGAATAAAGAGAAGAGCGGCTCCCAGGAACGCGGTGTGGAGGGTTTATGAGTCGCGTCTCACAGCCTGTCCCCTGGAAGAGAACCATCAGCTCTCCCCTCACCGGTTAGATAAAGACATACACGAACCAATTGTTGTTCCTCTGGTTAATGAATCAGCACAAGGCTATTGCCTTGAAAATAAAAAGTGAGGATGTGCTGGAAGATGATTCGGGGTCGCGGGTAAAGACTTGCCTGCCGGTTCAAGCCTGATGACAGGAGATCGATCCCCGGTGAACATGTACAAGATGGAGAGAGCCAACCCCGCCGTCCACACACATTCCGGGACGTTTACTCCCCACATAAGTACTATTCCTTTTTCTTTCTTTCTTTCTTAGTTTGGGTTTTAATTTTTCCATATAGGGTTTCTCTGTGTAACAGGCCTGGCCGTCCTGGAACTCACTCTGTAGAACCAGAGTGGCCTCAAACACACAGTGATCTGCCTGCCTCTGCCTCTACTGAGATTCAAGGCCGCCACCCCCAAGTAAAATGGTATTCTTTCAAAGTTCAAATATCTTGCTAAATCCTAAGAACGAGAGAAAGGTGTCAGCCACATGGGCAAAGGAAAAGACCTCTAAGGTAAGGAGCAGCACCCATGAAACATGAAGGCCAAGAGCCCACAGCACAGAGAAACCCGCAGCATTGGGACACTGCATCAGGAAAGCAGAGTAGAAGCGCCTGAGACTGGGCCCAGGGGAAGCTTTGGGGCTCCAAGTCACACACGGGGTTCTTGAACTCGCTTTCCTATGCCCGTTCTGTACGACGGTCCTCCCTTGTACAAGCACCTGCCTAATGAGAGCCAAACTAGCAAGTGAAGATTTTCCTCACATGCCTGGCAGCTGTGGGAAGGCCACCCCTCAGCCCTGTCAGGACCAGAGACTTGGTGCTATGTTAAGTCAGTCTCTCTTTTTTTTGTCCTAAAATAGCCAATACCAGCTAGGGATGATGGCTCACACATGTAATCCCAGCACTTGAAAGGCTGAGGCAGAATGATTACGGTGAATTTGACATTACCCTGGGTTACACAGTCAGGGCTGCATAACCATAAGGTGGTTAAAAGAAAATAGAAAGGAAAATAAAAAACAAAGAACAAGGGGTAGCAGGGTTCCGATTTACCCAAATTCAATGTAAGGAACAGCAGAGTCTGAGAAAAACAGGAATTTTCCCAGCAGGCTTCTACTTCTTCTGATTGGCCAGAACTGGGTCACATGATCAACTATAACCACAAGACCAGCAGAGGAGGTGACTGATGGCTTTTCAGGCCTGTGTAGCAGTCAGAGGCTATGGGGAATGCTAGCTGAATCATCCAGCTGTGCCATCTGCAATGCTGCTGTGGCTGGGAACCCAGGGAAAATACTTTCAGAGTGTCTGCAAGAGTATCAGGGAGCGGGAGCTGGACACCGTCAAAGCTGCCTACTAACCTAAACATATTTTCAAAGACATCACGGAGTAGGACTTTTCATGCAGGTGACTTCTGTTCACCTTGGGGCAGGACCTTGGCAGGTTATGTTTTTAAAATGTTTCCTCTGAAATGACAATTCAATTCACTGACTAGAGCAAATCTAGCCAAAGTCATGAATTCCACCCTCCTCCCCACCTCCATCTTCTTCAAAGATCACCTCTCCCCACTCCTGAAAGGAGGCAGCTATCCCACAGGCCAGAGCTGGAGAGTTGAGAAAGGAAGGATAAGGCTGCCCCTGCCTGGCCAAGATTAAGACAGATCCTAGGGATAAACACCAAGGATAAAGTAACAGAAAATATCCACACTGGTTGGGCTACTCTGATGTGCATGTCCTCTGTGACGAGAACCAAACACAGTGAGGAACCTACTGAGAAAAGCACTAAGATGATGCTGATGATGTTGGAAATGTGTCTTGCCCTTGGGCAAGGGCAAGGGGATGACTTCATAATTCACCTTAATTAGCCTCGTTATATAACCCATGCTTAAAGTATATAAAATTGAGGTGACAATCATATTAGAATCCCAGCACAAATTTGTTGCACAGAATATCAAATTTTCTGCTCACTTGAAGTTTCTTTATGGAATAGTAAGTTTCATACCCACTACAAATCTCTGCATGGAAAAAATTTCTCTACAGCCAAACCAACGACTTAACTGAGGAATTCTCCAAACTGATGTGTATTCCTGTACAATATTAGTTTTTGTTTTTTTTAAGTGTGCATTACTTGACAAAACACCAGCCAAAGGCGACTTAAAGAAGGGAGGGTTTATTTGGGTTCACAGTTTGAGGTTCTAGTTCGTCACAGAGGGGAAGTCATGGTGGGAGCTGGTCACATTATATTCACAATCAGGAAGTAGAGAAAAATGAGTACTGGTTTTTGACTTGCTTCCTTTTGACCTTTCCCCTTTTCATTCAGTCCAGAACTCCAGTCCATGGAAACATGCCACCCACACACATGGTGGGTCTCCATTCCTCAGTCAAACATCTCTGGAAACACTGCCACAGATACCCTTTGCTCATAGGTGGTTCCAAGTCCACTTAAGTTGGCAATGAAGGCTAGCCCTCAAACACAGTGTCTGCCTCTTTTGGAGGAAGAATTTCACATGTACTTGTTCCTTCAAGACCGCTTGTGTGTACTAGGTTGCATGTATACAAGTGTGCGTGTGCTTTGGTGTGTGGAGGCAATTGTCATGGTTATTTTAGCACACCGCAAGTCTTTGGGACTCTATTGTGGACTGTTAACCTTAGAAGCAAATTCAGGACCAACAGCTGGACTTTAGACCATCAGTACCAGATGCAATTGGTCAACATCGGAGAGAAGAGGCCACATGTGTGTCCCTACTAGTCCTTGTGTTGGACTGCAGGCAGCATCCAGACCTATGACAACAAGACAGGGCCAGGCGCCTCCCCGTAACACTAGTGATATTTCATCTTGGCTAGCGTGAAGCTAGGCATCTGATGTCTCAGCCTTCTTCTTTCCCTCGTATTCTAAACTTGTTTTTGACCACTCTCCATTACAGCTCTCCATCAGACTTCCGCTCCTCAAAGAACCAAGAAGGCTCTCTTCCCTTTGCTGGTCTGTGGCATCCCCATACCTTCCCTCTGCCTCCCACAGCCCTACCACTCCCCATCTGTGCATGCACAGCACGGCCAGCATCTCTTTTCTCTCCGCAGCACTTTCTGGATGAATACTCAGATAAAAATGCCCACTCGGAAAAACAAGTTTGGGTCCACACAAAGGCATGACTAAGAACTGCAGGTGGTGGCAGCTGGGTTCTTTAGGAAGATGTGACTTCAGAGAAAAGCCAGTGTGGACTATCACACAGAACCAGAGTCAGCAAGCTGAGAGGGGGCAGGTGACAAGGCCTGAGTCTGCTTGCAGCTGGCACCACAGGCCACAGACAGAATGGACTGAACTACACATTCCTCACAGTACTGAGGACTGGAAGTTCAAGGTCAAAGTGCAGGTAAGATAGATCTCATCCCCATCTTAGCCACACGACCTCTTTGCTGTGTGTCTCTGTGGTCTCTGTTACGAGGGTTCTGATCCTATCATGGATCGGCACCCTTAAGAACTCATCTGACCCTAATTGTCCTCCTCAAATACCTTACCTTTAAATTCTCCTAAGGCTTGTTGTAGGAGGGTGCTTGTTTGTTCCTGGCTGTTCAGCCCCGAAATAACCACATAGAAACTGTATTAATTAAATCACTGCTTGGCCTATTAGCTCTAGCTTCTTATTGGCTAACTCTTACATCTCAATTTAACCCATTTCTATTAATCTGTATTTGCCACGTGGTTGTGGCTTATCAGCAAGGTTCCATTCAGCGTCTGTCTCTGGCAGGGCTACATGGCTTCTTCCTGACTCTGCCTACTCTCTCTCTCTCTCTCTCTCTCTCTCTCTCTCTCTCTCTCTCTCTCTCTCTCTCTCTCTCTCTCTCTCTCTCTCTCACACACACACACACACACACACACACACACACACACACCTATATCAAACCACATGCTTGACTTGAATAACAGAAATAAGTGATTCCCCTTAGCAACCTCTTGATAATGCCATTTCTACTCAAACATGCTCCTGGGTATATGTGGGATTGGGAGACATGGGGCAGGTCTGACCTAAACTGATTTGAGGATACATGCTCAGGAAGGCAGCTATGTTTTCTGGATAAACTTTTTAAAAATTCTGTGTTTGCCATGCCTAAAAGGGGTGTTCATTTAATTAAAACCAGATTAACCATGGAAGGGACATGCACCAAAGGAAAAAAAAAGTTATGTAACCCAAACCTGTCAATTTAAACAGAGAATTACCAGAGCTACACTCCTAGAAGTCAACTCCTCCTTGTCTTGGATCCCATAAATGGAATTCTCAATAATGTCCAAGGCCCTTGAGTATTCTAACTCAGGAGGTTCGATGCCTTGCTTGGCAAATTTCCATTTGCTCTTAACAAAACTGCTTTCTTCTCTGTCTCTGTGTCTCCCTGTCTTTCTACATCTCTGTCTGTCTCTCTGTCTTTATCTTTCAGTCTCTCTCTCTCTCTCTCTCTCTCTCTCTCGTGTGTGTGTGTGTGTGTGTGTGTGTTTCAATTCTCTAAACAAAGCACCAAGAATCGGGAAACATGGAGTCCAGCCAGTGACCTCCAATAACACCATTACCTTGAAGGCCTGAAACACATAAATCTTAAAGAGACACCAGCATTAAGGCAGTTCACAGCACCAGAAACGCTCAATGAACATGGCTAGACAACTAGCTGAATTACTGTCCAATGCTGCCCGCATGCTGTACCTCCTCACACAGCATGCTGGGGGACCTGTGTCGGGATCCTTCCCCACTTGAGGCCCCTGGTGGAAGGAAGATCATAAACTGGTAGAGTTCTGTGGATTACTGAGTAATAAGAGATGATAATGAAAATAGTCCACCAAGTGAGAAATCCAGTTATGGATGACCACGTACTATCTGGCTGCGTTCGTTTATATGTCCAGAATTGGCCCGTAGAAACCCAGAGCAGAGAGGTGGTTGCCAGAGACCATGGCGAGTGGGAATGCTATGTGGATGCTCAAGAGTTTGGGGTTCCTTTGCAGGGTGGTGCACATATTCTAGAGTCAGAGGCAGGCAATAGTTTTTGCATTGTTGTAAACAGTCTAAAGATATATTTGTTAAAATGACATGTTTCATAGTGTGAAATAACATCTGGAAAAAAATAAAGTTCATAACTGCTGTAAAACCAAAGGCTGCTCTCCGCTGCCCCCAAGGCCACCATGTGCAGAATCTCTTGGAGCAAAACATTCTAACTTAGCTACACTGGCTTTCCTGGGGAGCTCAGTGGTCGTTGGTGTTCTTGGATTTTTGTTTGTTTGTTTGTTTTTGTGTTGTTTTGGTTGTCTTCTGTTAGCTGTCTTTCAATACCCCTAGTCCACTGTCAGAATAGTCAAACATGGGCATCTTTGCTCTCTCATGCACACAAAGCCAGCTACGACAAATCCACCTCATGAGCACACTGGGTCCTCCACAGTGTCTTCATCTCCTTCTCGCTCCATGCTGGGCCCCAGGACAGCTGGTTCCCCAGTTTTCCTACATGGCCTTTGCATACACCCCTCCCTCCCTCTTTGTCATTTCTTCCAATTCAATGCAAGTGTCCTTGCTGGGGACACCTGATGCTTCAGGAGATCTCTCTCTCTCTCTCTCTCTCTCTCTCTCTCTCTCTCTCTCTCTCTCTCTCTCTCTCTCTCCTGTTCGTCTATATATTCTCCCTAGGTGGGATCTGTCTCTCGGGCACATGCATCAGCAGCTTGGCAGCCCCAGAGGACCTAGGCAGAATTCATCTGGCAGGCCACACTCACTCCCCAGTAAGCCAAAAAAGGGGGCGGGACTTCCCTTGTCCTTGCGCTCACGGAGACATAGTTAAGGTTTATTTTTAGTGTCATTAAACATGCCTTGGGAAATGAGGTCATGTTTCTGAGTTAGCATTCCTGCCTTTTCTACTTCCAAAGAGGGGCATTATGAATTCCCTGGAGTGCTATGAAGTCATCTGAAAATAGGATGGTACAGGTTTTACACGACGCTTCTGACTATGCCATTAATTTTAATGAGAGCTAGGTGTTTGGATGCCAAAAACCCTGAGTGGGTTAGTCAAAAGCAGTTCTGCCAAAGTAACGCTAACTGGTGAGGTCCTTGTGTGTATATGCACAGCAATCCAGTCATACAAGGGTACTCGAGCCCCCAGACTCTGGGAGGTGACACATCTTGAGCTGTACTGGCCTGGGAGTGTTAAGCCTACGTGAGGTTTTTGAACTTATGATGGATGCTGATTAAACATCCCCTTCTGTGATTTGTATAGGAAACACAGGACCATAGTGAGCTGGCTGCATAGGAACGGGATGAGCTGACTGCACAGGAACGGGATGAGCTGGCTGCACAGCAGGAAGGTGTATCATAAGAGAGTCTCAACCCTAGGCACCAACATAGAAAAGTCTTTCTATCACGAAGCTGGGGAAACTGAGCACAGCGCAGAAAGGAGTGTGGGCCAAGCATCCCTCAGCTCCCCTCCAGCTCTCCTTTCTCTTGTCTTCTAGAGGTCGCAATGCAGCATGATCACTCTGTTTCCTACTGAAAATGATCAAGGCGGTTGCTAGTTCCGTGCTCTCCTCTCTCTCTCTCTGGGCCTCTTCCTCCCCCTTCTCTTTGGCTGAATCATTGATCAGTTATTACTAATATAAAGGCAGGCAAGAGGGTCTTGAGGGCCTTACACCCTTCATCTCAGCTGAACTGCTTTTCCCAGTGAACCCTGCTCTTTCCCACTCCCTCCCCAGTTCAGTAACTAGAACCTCTGCGCATTCTACACACTGGCCCTCTGCTGGGTTCTGGGAAATATAAAGTGGTGGTGATCCTAGCACCACCTCTGCTTGTGACTGGAATACAGACAAATACAATAAACAGAATCGCCACACAAAGGCAAGTGCTGATGTCAAGGAGACGGACGTAAATCAGCATCAATCATTCAATGTGCAGAGGGTGTCGTTCACCACTGGGGCTGTCCTGGGCCAACAGCAACTATCCTGAAGGTTGTTTTGTATCTGAAATGAAATCTTTCTTGTCTTTTTCCCCCTTGTTGTCATTCTTCCTAAGCACACTGCAAAGCCATATCTGTGTGTCATTGGTTCTGACCATGAGTGTTCTCAAGACCAGATTTCAGTCCCTCAATGTCCCTCCTGCTCAGGGTCTAAATATCTGTTCAGAGTAGCTCTGGCATGGCATTCCCTTTGTGTGTGTGTGTGTGTGTGTGTGTGTGTGTGTGTGTGTGCATGTGTGTGTCTCTGTGTGTGTGTGTCTGGGTGTCTGGGTGCATGCGTGTTCACATGTGCGCAGGCCCACGTGTGCACATATACATTTACAAACAGAAATAACCTTTTTCTCACTTCTTTGAACCACTGGGCATCCTCAGTGACCATGGCAGCACCCTTCAATCACTGCACACGTAGAGACAACAGTCACTTCTCTCAAAATTGTTTTACTTTAACAGGAGATTTTAATTTCTACTACCACATGGGACGTGGGGTTCATACTTCAGAAGGCTTTCCACCCACTTGTTTCTGAAATCACACTGTAGAGGTGTTCATTTTCAGCAGCAGCTGAAGAAACTGAAAACCGTAAACACCTTCAAGCTACCATACAACAATGCATTCACATCTTACAGATGATAGAGGAGAAATTCATAAATTTGGGGTTCAGTTAAGGGAAAGCATGGCAATAATCAGAACAGTTCTCGATTTTAATCAATGATCACGTAATACATTCCAAACTCTCTACACCCACGCTGTCATATTTAATTCCTAGAAAACCCTGCAAGGAGGTGTTATTGTTACAGTCATAGCTAAGACTCAGCACTCAGTGTGAATGGGAGTTATCTAAGCTTCCTGGCACACGCGAGTGAGAGAAAACATGGAGCCCGGGATCATCCAGTCTCTCCTGTGTTGTGCGGCTTTCTACTTAGCAGCAATTGGTTCCACTCCACGTAGGTTGCTGGAGACACAGCTAGCGTTCTCTGGGGACAGCAGCATCCTCCGTGCTCTCCTAAGGACTAAGGGCAATTTAAATTCCCAAGAACACAGCACTGCTAGAGTCCAGCTGGGTGTAGATAGCATGAAGCTCTTACACGTCATAGAAAAAAAACATGTCTACACAAGGTCTCCTGAGTAAACTGGAAGTGTGGTGGTCACGGGAGAGGGCAGAAGAGGAGAGGGAAGGAAGAGAGGGGAGTGGAGAAGAGTGTATAGCTCAATAGAAACAAAATAAAATAAAAAAAATAAAAAAAACATGTCTACAGTTTACACTTTACAAGAAATACTTGGGTCCAGAAGTGTTTGAGATCTGGGGTTTTCCAATTTGGGAATATTTGTGCATATATAATGAATTATTTGGGAATCTGACCTGATTCTAAACGGGAAATTCATTTGTGATTCAGATACATCTTATATACACAGGCTAGAAGTAATTTCACACAAATATTTTAGCATGCTTTCCTCTGACTATGACCTGTAATGTTCCATCCCAGACCCTAAAAAAAAAATATTTTTGAGCATTTTACTCAGGATTCTATAACTTTGTGATTAGAGATGATCAATATATATTTGATGTAAGATAAATGTACAGAGATCAAAAACTAGAGACATTCCGTAAAAATCTTACAACCATCGGCTTACCTAAAAATATCTTCCAACTGCCTATTTCCACTCAGCTGAGCGACTTGTCTAAAAATACACTCACCTCTACTTTGCTTTGGAATAGCATATCAGAGAGAATCCCACGAGTCTAAGTTGATTAAATAGTCTCTGGCCAGAAATTACTGAGAAAGAAAGGTTATTTCTAAAAGCAGAAGGGACCAACTTTGGTCATCTCCTTTTTTAAAATTCCTTGCTCATGTTCACAACAGGGATTTTTACTGTTGGTGTAGAAGGTCCTTGCTTTTATGACGGGATCAAGCAGAGGGCCTTGTGGTAGACAGATCCCTGATGCTGAGCTACACCCTTGTCCCAGCTACAGATTCTTCAAAATAATATACCAACGTGCGATTTACACCATTTCTAGGTATGTGGGTTTGTCAAGAAGCAGATCGAGGGTTCCTAGCCCGTGTCTTGCAGGCCCATGGCCGCAGTAATTTAGAACAATGAATGGTGGAAACCACACCCCCAGAATTACAGACCTGAGGAAAAACAGGTCTGGTGAAGGGAGAGCACATGCCACCAGCTTGCTCACGCAGCCGAGGGGCTACAGTGCATGCATTTGCTGCTGTCTCCGACAGTTATAGCGATTGGCAGGCATCCCCAGTTAGAAATAGGTCAAGGGAGCTTTATTTATTTATTTATTTATCTAAGGAAATCCATAAACACCAGGATGACTGGATATTCCTCCATCATTGCACTCAAACAGAAGCTCTGTCCCCAAATTCCATCATTTTCTCACTCCGAAAGCCACTTCTCCACAGGCTGTCACTCTTCATATTAGATAGCTATAGGATAGAAAAGATGCCTATTTTCTCACTGGTGATCAAAATAAATGTTTGTTTTTAAATAAACATTTTTGAAGTACCAAGAAGAGGGTGTCAAAGAGATGTTGCAAACCACAATGCTTCAACCTATATTTTATTCAAAAAGAAATCTGCCATTGCCTACCATTTCCCTACTTATTATAAAAATAATAGTTAAGTAATTTCCCTAAAAATTACCAATAAGCAATCATTTAGGAAAGAGAATATAACTCAGGAAGATAATTGTCTAATACATAGAACTCCTCAGAGACCAGCTGATGCCTCTGGTCACGTTCACCAATTCTTTCTGCTTTTTGAATATGACTGGTGTTGAGTTCCTTACCTGTGACTGCCTGGCTAGGGTGATGGTTTGGTGCAGTGATACAGCTTGTGGGTAGGGTCTCTGTTGTCCCTTTGGAGACAGTGGGGTCCCAGAGACTTCAGTCTGTGAGCATGAAGTGCAACTTGACTTAGCTGGTGTTTTAAATGTCTCTACAATCTTTCGTAATAAGACAGCTCTTCAGAAAGATTAAGAAACTGTGATCATCAGTTATTTCTTTTTCAATACTTAAACCTAAAAAGAAGCCACTAGCAAGTAGGCATGACTTAACCAGCCAACTGACTGGTTCCTGAGTGTCCAGTTTACCATTAGAGAATCTAGCTTGTGAATCACAGTAGGCTAAAGAGTTGTAGAGCTGTAGTTTAACACCCTTCAGGCTCTCTAATGGATTGTCAGGAAACACGGGGTGGGGGTGGGGATTTGCTTTAAAACTAGTAAGCTCCCTTTGTGAGCCAAGGAGGGGAGGAGGAAAGAATGCAGGAACAGGAGGGTGGGGAGGAGAGCTGTGAAACGTGGCCTTGTGGCCACTCACTGCCGCTGGGGTCACCTGCACAAGACCAAGCCAGCAAAACCAGTCCCATTCCAAAAGGAAGCACTAACTGAGCCAGGGGTGGCCCATGGCATTAGTCCCAGCACTCAGGCTGCAGGGGTACTCGAGACGTTCAAGGCTACCCTGATCTGTATGAGTTCCAGGCCAGGCAAGGCCACATAGTTAGACCCTGTGTCAAACAAAAAGGAAAAGAAAGAAAGAAGAAGTACTTACTGGAACCGGAGGGTTTCCACACAATTATAAATGAGGACTCAAAGGTAAGGAAAGAACATATTGAGGGGTAGGAGTGTCCAGAGAAGGAGCTGGAAGCGGACATGGTGTATGAAACCAACAAAGCACAGTAGTTAGTAAATGATTCTCTGAGTGTTTGTGTTCCAGTGATCCTGGTCAATAGATGGAAGAAAGGACAGTTGCTATCTTTCTGAGTTTAGAAAGGACTGATTCTGTAACTATCCTGATTTTAAAAAAAGAACAGTTGACGCATAAATAAAGGGTTTGTAGTATATGCTTCTTTCTGAAGAACACACCTATTCCCTCTTCTTCCCCACAAAGACAAATAAACAAATAAATTAGGGGCTGAAGCCTGTTCTTTCTGGACTTTGCATTTAGTCATCTTTTCTCTTCATATATGGCTAACTCTAGATTTCCTCCAGCACACCCCCTCCTGTTTTTAGGGATGGTGGTTTCAGAGAAGGAGAAGGGAGCATTTTCTGTCTTTTTAAGAAAATGCCAAACTGTTTTGTCTACACTTGCCAAGTCTTGGTAATACAAAATTCTTTTTTTTTTCTCATTCCCTCCACAGTGACTTAGGAACAGTTTTCCTATAAAACCTGTTCACTTGGTCTAAGAGTTTCGAACTGTACAGGCCTTTGCATGGCTCTCTAGAAAGATTGGTGCCTTGTCTTATTTATCTACTAACTGGATTATTCGTATTTGTTTGGGGATTTTTGATGGAGATTTGCAGATATCTTGGCCTTGGGTGTTAATTTGTTGCTTTGTTTTTTGCTTTTGGGGGAGTGTCTGTTTTTTGGACAGAGGGTCCCACTCTGTAGCTCAGGCTAGCCTGCAACTCACTCTGTAGATTGAGTTAATCTGAAACTTACTCTGTATCTTAGGATAACCTGAAACTCACGCTGTAGCCCAGGTTCCCATAAATTCCCAGTAATCCACCTGCCTTTACCTCCCCAGTGCTGAGATTACAGGCGTGAGCCACAGCACATAGCTCCTATTTTTCTTATGACCTTGTCATTAAACCAAATGGCTTAGCACAAATGAGATTAATTTATATTAAAGAATCACAGAGAAATCATTTTCCCCACTCCTGCATTACTCAGATCCACTCATGGTTTCTAAACAGGATTCCCTCCCCAGGGAAAGTCATGTGATGGGCTCATTTAAAATCCCAGTGTTTTTATGGCGGGAAATACACAAATTTTTCATTATCCTCACAGAAAAGTTATCTGTTGATTTTTCAGTGGCGGCGCCCATGGTCGCTCAGTAAGGGTTCTTGCTGCTAAGCCTGAGCATCTGAGTCTGGTCCTGAGGATTCACGGAAAAGGGAGCACAAGCTCCCGAAAGCTGTCCTCTGCTCCCCAACACCATGGAGTACACATGCCCACACATACAAACAATTTAAAAGCATGTTTAATAAAGGAGTAAACACTTGGGCTGAGACTGGACTCAGTGGGTTCCCAGTACTGACAAGAGTAAAGATTCCAGCACCTTAACTGAAATGGCAGACATGATTGTGTGAGCTTTCAGCCCACTCAAGGGTTTGCTGTAACCTTGCCCTGGCTCCACAGAGTCCACAGAGTCCCTTCTCCAGTTTGCAGCTCCCCAACAGGAAATCCTCACACCCGCAGGTGACTGCCATGCAGTTTGAGAACTCACACACAGCAGTGCCTCAAGGCACTGTGTTCCAGGGACCTGGCCATAGAGACCAGGGCACTGCATGATGTCTAAGACTTGCTTTAGAGTGCAGAAGCACAGAGGCAGAGCTTCAGTGCGAGGTGAAGGTGAGGGTGTATCTTGTTAGGAAATCAGCATGTGGGCACCCCTCCATGGGAGATGAGAGTGAGGGTACTCCTCAGGAGGAGGAGAGGGTGTGGGTGAGCCTCAGTAGGACGTGAACATCTGGGTGCCCCTTGGAGCACCTTCCTCTTTGTCTCTAGACATGCCTGCAATTTCTCAGGATAACATTTTTTTCAAAGAGGTAAAGAGGCACCAAGAACAAGCACAGGGTTCTGTCCTGTCCAGCGGAAGGAGATGTGCACCCTGCACAGGGCCTCTCCACCCTCCTTCACCCAGCTAACCTTCAGAGACAGCAAGGACACTGGGCATTTTGTTAAACATGGATCATGTCGGGTCTCAGAAAGTGAGTTCACAAATTCACTGCCCAACATCCACCTTGGGGTTCACCATGGCTTCTCCAGGAGCCTTGCTCTGTCTGTCACACCTGGGCTTCAGTACAGACTGAGAATCCTTTTTCTGAAACATCTGGAATTGAACTATTTCTGATTTGGGATATTTTCCATACAGAAGCATTAGCATCTCCACAATGTCCCTTGTAGACAGACATAAGTTGTACTAGTTTGCTTTTGTCAACCCAACACAAACTAAGGTCACCAAAGAGGCAGGAGCGTCAATTGAGAAAATGTCTCCATCAGATTGGCCCATGGGCTTGTCTGTGGGGTATTTTTTTTTACTTATGATTGAAATGGGAGGGCCTAGCCTGCTGTGAGTGGTGCCATCCAGGGCAGGGATCCGGGGTGGTATAAGAAAGTAGGCTGAGCAAGCCATGGGAAACAAGTCAGTTAAGCAGCGCTCGTCCATGCTCTCTGCTTCACTTCCTGCCTTGAGTTCCTTCCCTGACTTCCTTCAGTGACGAATTGTGTTACCTGGGAGTTGTAAGATGAAACAAACCCTCTCTCTCCCCAAGGTGGTTTTGCTGAACATTTTATCGTGGCGACAGAAGTCTAACTAGGATACAAGCTTAAACTCAAATCATTTATACTTCAGATATTTCTCAGACAAATCACCTGGCTGTGATTTAGTCTGGGTTTTGTTCTTGGTTTTTAGTACACTTCCATTTTAACTCTACACATGAGATCGTGTGGAATTTTCCGCTGATAGTGGCATTTCAGATTGCACATGTTGGGACCAGGGACGCTCAGCCAGTTCAGCTCCTATGCCTTGCCTCAAGAGGCTCAAGAGGTAAGAAAGCTGCTGCTGTTGGCCTTCGGGAGCCCAAGGATGCTACCTCATGGCTCATTTCAACCTTTCCCTAAACCCCAGTTAATCCCACTCTCATTCTGGGGCTGCAGCCTGACTGTTCACTCAACATCCAAGGAATAAAAGGAACCAAGTCACTGTTACTTCTGTGATAATGACAGAATGCCTGGCAGAAGGAGGGAGGGTTTGTTCTGGCTCATGGTTTCTGTCAGACAAGGCTGGAGTGTGCAGTAGCTCGTCACACCACCGCACCGGACCAGGAAGCAGGAAGCTCGGGTAGGAGCCAGTGGCCGACAGGCCTTCACTGGCTAATCCTCACTTCTAGCTGAACCACACACGCCCAGAGGTTCCATAACTTCCCCAAACACCACCAGCAGCTGGGTCAGGGATTCAAATCTGAGAGGCACCAGTGCATACTGAGCACCAAACACTGCAACTCACTGTTATGACAAGGAGCCAGGAGGATGAGCACTCATCTGCGTGGTGTCATAGGCCCAACTCAACAGGTTCGTGGGGATAATTGTTCTCACAGTGTGGAAACAGTCACCGATTCATGGCCACAGCACTGCAGATGGCGATTCAAAGCAAGCAAGGACCAGCTTGGCTTACATCATTCCATGACACCGTTTCCTCTCAGAGGTGGAAGGGTACTTACAAGAAGTTTGTTTTGCACTGTTTGGATGTGGTTGTTTCTAAGGCAAAGAGGAGATATGGGGACAGGGCAAGTCCCACATTCCTCTTTCCTGGGACACACAAGGCAATGGCTCTGAGCCTGGGACAACACAAGGTGAAGCCACAGTGCCCAGGAAATAAGGCACAGAGACGTGGAAAGTTAAATGTCACATGTTTGCTCTTACATGCAGAGTGTAGATGTAAGAATTATACATATGAAAGCAGAGAGGGGACCGGAGGGATGGGAACAAGAAAGATGTGGAAGAAGTGGCTACTTTCATGGAAAATGCTACAATGAAGCACGTTGTTTTCTATAATAAATACATAGTAATAAAAATTATGATAAGAATAAATAGTGGGCAAGACTGACTTGGCACAGCACTACCACAAGGGCCCTGGCCACTGCCTACTCCCCCCACCTCAACACACACTCTACAAGTAGCTTTGGGCTCAAGGGCTCCACTGGGTCATGGGGATGACCTCTTGTCCAGGACACCAGCTGCAGAAGCATGGTACAGGCTCCATGGCCAAGAGACTCAATTGGAAAGAACATGAGCAAACTTATCCCTGAGCCCTTATGAATTATCCCTGCCCCAAGCACGCCCAGAAATAGCTAGGAGAAAATGAAGCAGATGGCAGAAGCAAGGGGCTGGTGGTCCTGCCACCTAGGAGGAGGTTTGGAGCCAGCGAAACATGCAGGGCACACCAATTGCCCTTACTTGTACTTGTGAGTGTCTGTGACCTAGGAGGTATAGAATAATCTCTAAACCACTGACCCAGGCTTGCCCCCAGCACTGGGCACTGCTACTTGATCATGGCTCCAAGCCCAAATGACTTCTCTGCCTGTCCTTCATCAGGCATGCTGGCTTGGCGTGGTGCCTTGGCCCTCCACTGCCCACCTGCTCTTCCCTGTCTGTACTTGTTTCCAGACACTAGAACTGCAGATCAGCCTGCCGTCCCGAAGACTACTCTGCCATCTACCCATTTGTTCTTCCATTTGGGAATCATACAAACATTTATTTGGTTTTAGCCTCTGGTTCCTGACATAGAAGCACCTAAAACCCTTGGATGTTGCTGGGTAAGAAGAGTGTGCCTTGTTATTCACAGTGGACTTTGAGTGTAGATGCAGAGGTGACTCTTTAGTGACCTCAAGATGGAGGCAAGGGGCCAGAAGAACAAATCATGTCATTCAGTCCCCCTCTCCTTCCCACCCTTAAGAAACACCAAGGAGAAAACATGAGACCAATGGGCAATACTAAGTCATCTCAATATAATGGAAGTTTAATACAAACTCTGAGGCAATGGAACTGAGGGAGCTTGTAATTTTGTGAATGCATCAAGGTGCTGGGAGGGTGGGTGCTCAAAGAGGGCCAGGAAAGATCCATGCCTGCACCTCTCACCACACCATACCCTCTGCACTTCTTCCAGTTGGCTGGTCCTGGAATATATAGGGTAGATAGAATCCTTTATAATAAACTGCAATCTTAGGGAAAGTGCTTTTCTCGGCCCCAAGTTATTTGAGCAGATTAGGAAACCCAGGTTAGAGGCAACCTTAGGCATTCTCCAAGTTGCAGTCAGTTGGTTGGTCATGCAGAAGCCTAGGTAGTCTGGGGGTCCCACGTATTGGTAGCTGACATCTCAAGTAGGTACAGTTTCATGGGACTGCGGCTTTGCTGTCAGGGTTTGTGTTAGCTCTGGGTAGTTAATGTCAAAATTGAAGTGTTGATTACCCAACTGATACTGGAGAATTAGGGGATCTCCAGTGTTGATATTCTTCTTAGATATAGTCAATATCCTAATGCAGCCAGGGCTATGAAGATAAACTCTCTTTGGAGAGACTGACAAATGGGCCAACATAGCCCATCGGGTGAGTATCTCCAGTATCCAATATGCTGGCCAGAGCCACCATCACTTCCTGTTCTGTTACATCTTATAATGGGTTCCCCAACTTCCCCTTCTGCCCCTCATCAGACTAGCTACATGGAGACACATTGAGAATGGTTCCCTTCTCCATCACAGAGATCTAGAAGGAAGGTGATATTTTTTAATTTATGTATGTGTGTGCCTGCATGGGTTTATGAGCACCACACATTTGCAGGAGTCCTCACAGGACCAGAGAGGGTTTTAGACCCCTTAGAACTGAAATTACAGGCAGCTGTAAGCCACCATGTCAGTGGTGGGAACACAACCTTTGTAAAAACATCTGGTGCTTTTGATGTTGAGCCTCTGAAGGACTGTTTTCCACGTATAAATGTGACCCTCCTTCTAAATCTTTGTTACTTTGGTTCCATAGACAAACAAGAATTTCACCACAGCAACCTAAGATCCTATTTAGTCAAATGTTCAAACATATTTTTTCTTGCCTTCCCCAAATTAGATTACTAAATGAATCTAGATCTCAAACTGACCTTGAGATTTCTTGGGGTGGGGGGCACAGCAGTCTCTCTAAATGTGTTCTTTTGCCTTATGAAATGAGTGTTCATTATTGTAAGACTAATAAAGGTTTATTTGACATGTTAAATTGAGTTCAACACATTATCAAATCTTCTAAGAACTCCAGGATTTCTCTAATCTAGACTACAATCATATGAGGAAGTAGTACTAATTAGTTCTACCACAGGCCTCTAAAATGTCCTTTCTGCGACACATCCCAGCATCATGCTATTTATCACAGGTCTGGCCGTTACTTGCAAACGTTAGGTGCTGCAGAAATAACCTTGTTCTCCTGTTACATAATCTCTGCTCTTTAACCACAGCAGCCCAGGCCTCTTGCTGGTCACTCAGAGTTGCTCATGTGCTTTGATTATTCCTGGAAAACCACACTCAGCCCTTCTGCCTTCTCCTGCTTCCCCGTGCTCTGCTCCAGGCAGTGACCATGGCTGGCACTGGTGTCCATTCAATCTCCAGAGACATTTGAACAGGGAGTCCACTGGATCTGTGGCACCCTGACTCCATCCCCTGAAGAAGCATCCAGTTCAGCATCTAGAAATATCAGCTGCCACCCTCCATACTCAAAAATTAGATTTATAATTTATCCCAAAGGTCTTTGTATTTCTTTTAATTTTCATAGAAATCCGCTCACTAAATGTCTGGCTTCTTGAACCAGGGAGCCTCAAGAGATGCTTTCAATGGTCTTTAATGAAAATGAGGGTGGAATGAGTGATAGACTTGGAGATGAGGGATAGACTTGGAGA
>JAQHUG010000124.1:2367277-2381858 GCA_028555095.1 Dicrostonyx torquatus
GAGGGATAGACTTGGAGAAGAGGGATAGACTTGGAGAAGAGGGATAGACTTGGAGAAGAGGGATAGACTTGGAGAAGAGGGATAGACTTGGAGATGAGGGACAGACTTGGAGATGAGGGATAGACTTGGAGATGAGGGATAGACTTGGAGATGAGGGATAGACTTGGAGATGAGGGATAGACTTGGAGATGAGGGATAGACTTGGAGAAGAGGGATAGACTTGGAGATGAGGGATAGACTTGGAGATGAGGGATAGACTTGGAGATAAGTGATAGCCTGGGTGCAGGATAGCTCACCTTTCTTTGAATAAGAATTCCAAATTCCTGTCCATCTCTTCCTCTATTCAACTGGTCCTGTCCCTAGCCTATCTGACCCAGCTGCAGCAAGCATCCCACAAACTCCACATATAATCTATTTTTGGTGTCTAGTCACCTTTACCAAAAACATGTGACCATCTGTCAGATCCAGTGTAACTAGAATCCTCCCTCCTTTCCTACTGCCTCTGTTGGTATTCATTCAGATCAGCTCAAGTCTGAACACCAGCAGAGACATGTGGGATCTACAGCCAGGCAGCTGAATGAAGCTGTCAGTGGATGCACAACTGTGTATGCTGACATGTACGTATATGCCCACACGCAAGTGCCTGCTGTGTCTCACTGACATTTTAGTTTTTAGTAAAGTGAGAATTCTAAAGTACCTACAGCCTATATAATGTCCTTCACTGAAAACATACACTCAGATTTAATTCATATTTCCTTTTAGATATAGATAGAATGTATCACCCGTGGGTGATTGCAAAGCATCCTACATTATTGGGCTTCGTCCTGATGATTGACAATATGCAGCTAGCGTCAGGACCAGTGAGTGCTCTATGTTAATTACTGCAGACGAGATTTCTTAGAACAAATCAGCCAACTGTTGAGTTAAACAAAAACAGTTCACTTTTTTATCCGTAAAAGAATCTACTTACAAAATTAAGGGGACAGGTACCACTGTGGAAGTAAAGAGAAAACGTCTAAAAATCTACAGATTACTGCAAAGAGTGGTGAAAGTTATGCGCGTACCTCTCGTGTCTAAGGATGCACCAGTAATAGTAAGGGAATTCCCTTCTGGGGATTTCTCTTGGTCCGAGCAAACGCAGAGGGTGATGAGTGTGCCGGCTGGTTGATGGCACCCACATGCATCCATACATTTTGAAAGCAAACAAGTGTGGTGAGTCAAGCACATAATCCCAGGCCCGAGGGAGGGGGACACATTCAAGGCCAGTCCTGACCGCAGATCTAGATTCAGTTCCTAAAGACTCCTGACGACGCTAGGCAACAGCTGCTCCAGAGAAAGCGACGGTGCTCCTATTAACATGCAGTTTCAGGAGCTACTATAAACACTGTTGCTCTTGTTTAATTCCTTCAGTAGTTCAAATCTGGCAAAATAAAATTTGAAGTCTTTTCATCTGTGGATATCAGATTGAGATGTGAAGTCTTTCTTGTTTTATGGTACTAAACATTCAATTTTTGAGCATGTTACTTTAATACGTCATTCATGTAAGAGCAGCACTCTGAGCTGGCCACCTTTAATCCCAATACTCAGGTATTGGGATTAAATACAGAGGTAGATGGATCTCTGAGTTCAAGGCCAGTCTGGTCTACAGAGCAAGTTTCAGGACACCCAGGACTATTATTCCACAGAGGAACCCTGTGGAAAAAAGGAAACATAAAAAGAGTAGCACTCTGTTACATGCTTAGAGAAAAAGCATGCTCATATATATATATATATATATATGTATGTATATTTGTACATACACATGTATGAAACAATAATCATCAAAGAAGAAGCTATTAACATGAGGAGGGGGCATGGGTTCGAGGGAGGGTAGCTGGAAGACGCTGGAAGGAGAAAAAGGAGACAGAAAGTGATGTGATTCTATCTCAATTTAAAGCATCCGTAAAGAAAAAGAAGACAAATAAATTTCAAAAGGAATAAATAAACACATAATTTTTGTATAAGTCCTTAAGCTTAAAGATCAGACATATACTCATAAAATAGCAACCAGCAGGACAGCAAGACAAAGGTTCCCTCTACCCTCTAACAGAGGCTGATGACCTGAATTTGATCCCGAAAACTCACATAGGAGAAAGAAAGACGACGGATTTCAAAAGCTAGTCCCTTGACTTCCACACCCACAAGGGTGCATACACATAAACAAATAAATTACCACTTAAAACATTAACTATTTACCTTGTCTCCTGGGTCTCCATGATCCCTATTTCTGGAGCAGTTGTCCTTGAAAACCACAGATGTTTCCCGTCTCCTTCTACTTACGGCTGGAGAGTGCTTCCTTTCAGTGTGCACGCTGAGCAAAGCTCTTCCTGGCTGGTGAAAAGCCAGTTTCCCCCGGCATCTGTCATCATCTGACATCAGAAAACATTGTGTTTTGTGCCTGTGTTCTGTATGCTACTCTGGTCTGATAAGGTCGTCTTTTAAAAGCAAGCCTGTATTAGCTTGCTGGGAGCTTCCGGCTTTCCTCAGAGGTGCGCTCTGAGGTTCTTCTGTACAGAAGGTGCAGGGTGAAGATGCTGTAGAGGTGCTGGGTAGGCCAGTGCCCACCCTCATCTCAGGAGATAGGGAATACTGACTGTTGTGAACGCCTCTCCCAGCTCAGGAGCTACAGGCATCTTGGATTACTTCAAGGACCCTGAGAGAAAAAGGAAAACCAAGTTAAGAAAATAATAAGGAGGATATGAAATACGCGCACTGAGGACACAGTCCACACAGAAGATGGCCAGGTCCTTAGCGTCAGTGACCTATTAAATATAAAGTATCATTGTGCTGCACCTCTGCCAAGCAGCATGACATTCCCCCATCCCCAGCCTCCCAACAAGACACACACCAACAAACACAGGCGTTACTAGATATGGAGGCCTCTAAAATAATCAACATATCTGTTTATCGACCTAGCTTGTGTGTTCAGTTTCCCTGATTTCTTCCTATTGTGAATCCTACTTCTCAACACCTTCTTTGAGGGACAACACTCTTAAAATCCAAACCTAGCACTTAACACAGACAAGATCTCATGTTTGAAAGACAGATAGTAAACTCGGGAGATGGCTCCATGAGGAACGTGCCTGCTGACCACATATGAAGATACTGAGATTGGATACCCAGAACCTATGAAGAAAAGCATGGGCATGTGGGAACCTGCATGCAGTATACATAGTATATAGTGTATGGTATATGGTAGATAGTATATGGTTTGCAGTGTATAGCAAACACACAGGCACACCAGACACACACCCCAGGAACACTTGTCTTAGAAATAGAAAATGTGCCTGTTGCAAAGGCTGAAGACCCCTAATCCTTAAAATGGCCTTGCCTTTTAAGAAATAAAATGGAGAAATGACAAACTTTGGCAACGAGGACAAGTTGGGATGCAGGAGACCAAACTTTCTATTTATCCAAACGTCACAGTTATAAAAATACTTTGCAGTTTCAGAGTTTTCTTAGACATGACCACATGTAAGAGCTGTTTGAAGGGAGGTCAGATTGGTACAATGTTAAGTAAATTTGGAAAATACATAATTTTTTTAACACATTCCAGGAGGAAGGCGAAGGGCTGAAGCCATAAGAAATCAGCTCCTGGGTCTTCCACTTGTGCAACCCAGCATCCTCATTTATTTACCTATTTACTTATATCAGCTAGGACCCAGGGCCCCAGGCATGCTTGGCAGGCATGCTCCACTAAGCTGCGTCCCAACCCGCCAGCCTTTTCACTAGATGGAATGTCTGCAGCGGTAATCACAGTGAGTTATCACTGATTTTTGGATGACCAATAAAACCTAGAAAAACTCAAAATATAATGTAGTGCCATCCCTGAAAATAATTTCTCAGCAATTTTCTGTAATTAATTTTTTTACAGGGCATTTTGATTGGCATCCATCAAAGCCAATAAGTGCAAGTTTCAAAAGCTAGCAGAGAAACATTTTTTCCTTAAATAAAAATTTCTTTTGCTCCTTAAGTTTTTATTTTAAATGCAACCATAAAATAGAGCAGATGCAGGTCTGCTAGAGTCTGGAGCTCCCTCTGCAGCACACACCGAAGTTTCATTCCTGATGCAAAGCCCGTAGAAAGAGACTTAACCCAGCTGTGAGTTCAGAGGGGCCCTGGGGAGCTGACATGGTAAATATCAAGAGTAGTGTGCCCACGATTGGATGCTAGAGCTTTTATCAGAAGAGGAAAGAACAGAGGAGACTCACGCGCTCCTTGACTCCTGCTACATGATGGCCTGAGCAGCCTTGGGACTGTACCAGCAAGAAGCAACGAGGCCACACTAAATGGGCTGCTTGACCTTCGATCCGATCTATAATGTTTTATTGACCTCTTTTCTTCATAATCTACCCAGTCTATAGTGTTGTGTTGGTAGCAACAGGAAATAGCTCTCAGCTCTCATAAATGGATTCTGGATGGCAAAATTCCACCTCTATATGTAGAAAGGCAGGGCCATGTGCCATAGAGAACTCCTAAAACAAACTAAAACAAATGCACGAGGAACTGCACATTCAGACTGGATACACATGCTCTCCAGGGACACTTCTCACCTGGGGATTCTTCATTAAAAACGGAGCAGTACATGGATGGTGAAAGCTATAATCTTCGATGATCTCATTCAGAAGAAAGATGGTTGAAGACTGGGTTAAGTTTTAATTTCAAGAGCTGAGGAATAAAGGCATGGGATTAACCCCAAAGAAAAGATGATTGAAGAGGGGAGGTCATTAATGAAAGGGGAGCAGAGGTGCTTTGGAAAACAGCACCCATTGGTTCTAGAAAGACACTACTGGAGTTGGCAAACTCCGTGAGAACCCATTTCAGGAAAGCGGGATGTTGGAGTAGATGCTGAAGGTGAAAACTGGGCTAGTGGTCCAGAGGTCCATCAGAGAAGACCGGCTCCCTGGGAGCACCAAAGCATTTATGGGGCCTCTGGTTCTCCCTCCCCCCTTAGAGGAGAAGGAAGCTGCTGGTCCCCATCATTTGAAAAAGAACAAACCATCATACAACCTTCCGGAGCCTTCTCACCACTTTCAAATTCTGCAATTTCTTTGTGCCTAACTTTCTACATCTGTACAACAAGGCCATGCACCATCCATGAACAGTGTCTCCATAGAAACCAAGTGAACTGCGTCTAAAAGCGCCTAACAGAGTGATGGTAGTTTGTGCCAAGTCTGGACGCCCCTGTCTTTACTCATACGCATTACATTACATGCACCTATGAAATGGCCTGAGATGGCTTCTGTCCCCCAATTCACAAACTTCCTTCAGGCCAAAGCAATGGGTGCCCTGCAAGGGCTGTGAGGGAATGAGGCTGGACACTTCTGGCCAGCTGCTCAATCAATCATTCATTTGGCTCCAAAACCTGGAGCCTCTCTCCATGATTGGCATTAGCATATGTCTATGCTGTGACCTCTTTGCCTTCTCAGCAAAAATACCCTGTTTTGGCAACCTGAGTGTCCCAAGCAAGATTTGGCACTGTGAGGTTGCACCTGGGGAGGAGGAAGAAAGTCATGCCAACTTCACTCTCTAACAGATGCAGAAATGTCTGTGAAATAAACAAGCCATGAGTCCGGGGGTAAGGCATGAACTCTCAACGACTGGCCAGGATCCCTTAGTCCAAAGCTGTGCTTCTGTAGAGGTGAGCACTGAGCAGAGCGTAGAAAACAAGCGGGATCTAGGCTGCAGCCAAGTACACTGAAGCAGCAAGGTCAGAGCAGACCTTCCAGGAGCTAGGACACAGACCGGCTGTTACTGCGGAAATGAGAAGAAAGGCCTTCCCATGGGATTGGCATAAAAACATAGCTAGAGCCACCTTAGTGCCTCATCCTATATGGGGTTTCTGTTAGGTTGCAGAGCCTTTTGAACAGACTTGAAACACTGGGGCCAAGCAAAGCGAAGGCTGTGTGGAAAGGACGTGGGTGGGACGCAGGACGTGTCTTCTTCTGAGGCCCTTCATGGTGCCACAGAACTTCTGGGTGGCCACAGCTCTTTGCAGCTATCAGATTAGCCTCAGTGGCCTCAGAAACAGCCATTTAAGCTATTTATTGCAAACAGGCATAGCACTGCATCCAGCCCTCTCCTGAGAGCAGGGAATCCATTCATCTGGAGATGAGAACTAAAACTCCACACTGCCAAACAAAGTCACAAGCAGTAAACCCCCAGTCATGGCAAGAACTTACCCTTGAATGTCTTCAACACAGAAACAAGAAGCCAAATGCAGACAGACTTCTAGGCCTCAGCCTCTAGCGATTTACCAAGAGTGACTGCCCCATCCTCTCAGAACACAGCAAAGCATGAGTCAGCAAAGAATGCACAGGCTTGAAACAGAACCTTTACCACATGGAAAAGTCAGGTGAATTCACCCTACAAATCAATAGACCAGGATCTCATACAGTAGGCACTGCCTGTGTCACTAAGGGCAGTACTGTGAGCCATACGCTGTAGAAAAGGTCATGGCCACCACGGCCAAGTTCAGCCTCATAGGCCTCTTCAATCAATGCAGAAATAATATGCATTTACATACCACCACAATGAGAAACTAAAGATGAAGGGAACTCAGTGTGTACACATGCACCCAGGGATCTCCGTGGAACACGGCTGTGAAAATACCCTACGTCAGGTTAAATAAGAAAAACACACAGGTTTTCCCTGGTGTTCTGAAGCCCTATGTGTGACCCAGGTCTTTCTCATTTTCTTTGCTGCCAATTCCTCAAAGCTGTCTGGCTCCCCTTAAGCTTCCCATTGCAAGGTCTGGATCACGGAGGCCGGAGACATTCGATAGTGTGAGCAATTCAGACACTTTGTGTACAAATTGCAGCAAACTCTCGTTTCCAGGTCACAAGAACAAACACCTGGTTTTATCTCTTGAATCAAGTTCAAGTTGATCCTGTGTCATCAGGTTTCAGTCAGCCAGTAGAGCCGACTGGGGTAGGCAGGGATCTGCGGGTCCTTGCACTGGCAAAAAAAAAAAGCCATCGCCATCTACATGCACAGGCGAAAATTTCCATAAACATAGAGCAGAAGGAAACTTATGTCATATGGATAATATCTAGGTAAAGCTGCTAAGAATAACATTAAAATAAATACAGTTAAAATCTACCAAATTTGACAGGAGTTGATGAATATCATGTACTTTTGGAAGCCGTATGGAGCTCATTTATCGTTAAGAAGCTGCTTTTCTGATCAAATCCACTAAGAGTCTTGGACTTTTTATTTAGTTTTTTGATGGATTTCTAAAGAATATAACAATGAGTCGAACAAATACGTTCTCCATCCTTAAGTAATTACTCAACACAAACATTTAACAAAAACACTGATAAATAAAAATAAGAGGAGGTTTTGACAGGAAGCTGACATAGACTGAATAAAATTTACAGGTCAAGCTTCAAAATCTAACAAATTTATATCTTTAAGGGCAAAGCCGCGATTGTTTAATCCAATAGTTAAATTTTTGCTTCTTCAGTATTGTAAGAAAATGAATATTATAAAGCTATGTGTGTGCCTAGTTAAGTCTCCACTCCAGGTGGTGAATATTTAGTGTGTGTACGTCTTATCCAATATTAACTTTGCTTTACTGGGGAATTTTAATGGTTAAGTGTATCATCACATTAAACAAGGGGAAATGTTAAATCTACTATCGTGTAGAAGTGGACACAAATTTCATACACAGTTAAGATCCTCATACATGCTTCTTCCTAGCGCTCAGTAGTTATGAAATAAAGATGTTTATGAAATTTAAACCACCACTCGTAAGGTAACTAATTTGTTTTAAGCTTTTATCTTTTTGGAGAAAGTGAAAGGCTATGTAGCCTGCAGAATCCTTCCTTTCTGGCTTAGGCAAGAGACACACAATACAACTGGAAGCAGGAATTTTTAAAACAAATGTCTGTCTGGATGCTCCATTACTGTAAGGGAACTAAAGATGGGTCCACCCAAAACTGTCAATCACTGTAATCTCTGGCTTCCTGTCACCCTAAATTCTAACTGCAGCAGGAAAAACACTACCCCAAGAACCAGAACTTGGGGTTTGGGGTCTGAGAACTTGGCAATCTTCAGCAAGAAAAGCTGTACTGAGTCAATCGCTCCCTTTTCAAATAAGAATATTCCCTTGATCTTGCATTTTTGTAACCTACAGAATAGGTCTATTGAGTAATTTTAATTTCTGATTTTGACCCCATAAGTGAAAATCTTTTCTTTTTTGATTGACTATTTCTGAGACAATGAGGAGGGTCCTTAGATTGTATACTTAGAGCTCTCATGAAAGTTAAAGAGTTTCTCCCCCAAACCTCTTATCTTAGCTATGAGGATAAATGGTTTTCTGATCAGCACAAAGAGAAGTCAACAGAGCCAATGCCACACTTTCTGGTCCCCAATACTGAACTTCTTCCAGTTTCTGTGTTCCATCTCCTGGGCAAGGAGGGTACAACGCCTCCCTCCTAGACCCTGAAATCCAGTATAAGATGCACATGGTAAGTGTAGAGTTTAAGGACAAATAGCAAAGAGAAAAGAGAAAGACAAAGCCGAAATTAAAAATAGTCTCAGGATTGGCAATGCCTTTCAAGAGTGAATGGCCTCCTGGGCTGTCCAAGATCAGAATAGCAACAGGACTGATTCTGACTTCCAATTTGGCACATTCGATCACATCTAACTTTCCTGACTTGGGTTCCTAGTGGACATGGCCCATACAGTCACGGCCATTGCCATCATCTTGTGTTTAGGGAGAGGTATGCAAGAGGAATCAGCCTTCCCTCCCCCGGAGAATAGTCCTGTGGTGGTGAGGAAATTTTAGCATTGCTTTCATAGTTCAAAGATGTAGAAATGGCTTGGTAGAACAGTGCATAGCGTTTAGCCCCAAGCAAGGGCTGATTAAGATGCACTCAGCCAAAAGTTCATTTCTAAATTCAGTTTTTGAGGGAGAACTAATATACAAAGCTATTTGGCTTTATTTCATTGATGGATAGATAAACATATCTATGTGTGGGTGGGTGGGTGGGTGGATGGATGGGTGGGTGGGTGGATGGATGGATGGATGGAATGGGAATGAATCAAATACTAACTAGCCACACTCTGCCTAGTTCAAGCTAGCTATCTTCACAAACATTTGGTGTCTCAATACCATCATGTGACCATCATGACCATCAATGTCTTGGACAGCGGAGAAATTGAGACAGAGTGTAAGTGACTTTTGGGGGAAAGGGTTATGGCATGAAGATCCTGTTGAGCTGACATTTGAGACCGGAGCTGCTGGAGGGCCAGTCCAGCAGAAAGCAAAGGATTCCTCCTGTAAGCTGGCATTATTCTTCAAAAGCCGTGGCTGAGTGTTTCTTCTTGTGTGAAGACTAGGAAACATCAGAGCAGCATTCAAGGGTTCTTTTTTTTTTTTTTTTTTTTTGGTTTTTCGAGACAGGGTTTCTCTGTAGCTTTGGAGCCTGTCCTGGAACTAGCTCTTGTAGACCAGGCTGGTCTCGAACTCACAAAGATCCGCCTGCCTCTGCCTCCCGAGTGCTGGGATTAAAGGCATGCACCACCACCGCCCGACCATTCAAGGGTTCTTAAAGTCGTTCTTATGGGCTGAGGATACAGGAGGGACGGGGAAGATGGAATGAGCTAGCTTGGTTCCCCTGAAAGGGATACAGAAAGAGATGTGAGGATCACAGAGGGAAAACTTGGGCAACTGAAAGCCAAGAGAGATAAAGAAAGGATAAAGAATAGGAATGGCACAGAATGGGTTTAAGTGGCAAGACAAAGGAAAGAAAGCTGATTGGTCATCAGTGAGCCTCAAGAGACAGAGAATCCTCACACCGCCTTAATAGATATGTGACTGCCAGTGGGGTCTTTAAAAATTTGTCATATGAAAAATAGATGAGACTGGGGGTGACTAACCTGGGTGGTGCAGAAATAAAGAGTTCCCATCAGTCCAGGTTTGTGACAGCTTACGCCTGGAGAACACCTGGAATCAGCCCCCACCCTGTCTTTGGCTGAAATGGAAAGATTTTTTGCCATTTTCAGAGACTCAGGGAGGAAGAGTAAAGCCAAAATTATCAGCATATTAGGATTGGACTCTCTTCTTTGAGATACTGACCTTGTTTTAAGGAAAACACAGGCAAGCAAAGCAGACAGTAGAGCGGAGAGAGTTTTGCTAAAATTACAAAATGCTTTCTATGAATTTAATTATTTAGTAGAACAAAATAAAATTAAAAAAATGTTTTTCACCAAAGACTTTCAAGTACCATTCTATAAGGTAACTGAGAAATAGGCTGTTTAAGAACATGCTATTAAAATTAGAACGACTACAAACTAATAAGCTATTCTGAGAACACCACTGTATAACTCCCAAGAGTCCGGACCCCACTCTTCATTACAGCGGTGGATCCATTGGGACCACCCCCTGCAATCTGGAGTGGAAATTAGAGAAAGACAAAGCCTGCAGCCAGAGCTCCTCTGGAACTAAGACCACTAGGAACAACGGGCGCCGCCCTAGCCAAGAGTGCAATGGTAACAATTTCTCACCGATGCACAGCGGGGGACCCCACATACTGGAGCTGCTCTGTCCTCCCCAGGGCGCAGATGCTGAGAACAGTGATCCACGGACCCCGGCCAGCAGCTGCAGGCGCAACTGAGCCTCCCGGCTCCAACAGGACGCAGCGCTCAATGCAGCTGCTCCTAGACCACCGGAGAGACCCTCAGAGACTTGGGAGGCCCGGAGGCCGTCACCAACTGGACCTCTGGGGCTTTGTGTGTCTTTTGTACCATCTGCAGGTCCCAGCGTGACTGCCACTGCATCCAGTGCAGGGCCAGGAGAGTGCGGCAGTCACAGCTCCCCCTACCTAACTGCCTTTTTTTTTTTTTTTTAAAGAGATAGAACCATATCAGCCTCAGATAATGCCATAATGCCACAGACACAGTGTTGTGGGTCACTGAAGTAAAAAGTCACGATGGAAGCTTTATTTTCTTTGTTTTGCAAAGATTAATTTTAAGAAAGTCACATGTCTTAAAATGAAGCCATCCCCATAGCTGGACTCATGGGCTTCCTTGGCTTCAGGAATATTTCTGGACAGTGCCCAGTCTGACGATCCTATAGTATGTTTAAAATAAAACAAAGTGTTGCTGTGGTGATACTCGTCTGTAATTACAGCAATCGGAAGGTGGAGGAAGGAGGATCGAGAACTCAGGATCAACCTCCCATACATAGTGAGTTCAAGGCTAGCTGGTCTCAAAATGGGTGGTGCATGGATGGATGGATGGAGGACAGGTGATAGCTAGCTAGTACCCGCAGCACATCCGCAGAGAAAGCAGCAGGCCCTGTTCACATCCCATGGTGCCTTTGCTCATTGCTGCATGTGGACATGAGTGTCCACATATCAAACAAATTTAAGAGAGCATTCACTCAAAATGTGCTGCACACTGTAAAATGCTCTACAGCTGTAAACTGGCGCCCATGTTAATTGCTCCTGCCGATTTAGTGAGACACTGGGGCCATAAAAGCCTGCTTCCCACAAACCAGGCCATGGAATTCCAACAGCACCTGGCTTTGTGTGCAGATCTGCCCCACTGCCCTCCGGTGCACTGTGTTCTAGTTACCGTATCAGGTAGAACAGCCAGCTGCCTCCTGTGAATGGGGAGTGTAGCGCAGCTAGTGCTTCAGGGGATTGGAAGCTCCTGTTTGCTGTGCCCTTGGGGAAATTGCCTAATTCAGCTCAGCCAGTTCCAGACTGTATGAGCTCAAATGATGTCTCTGGGGAGAGGAACTGACTTCAGAAAGGGCACTCTTGTCTTGCTGTAGTCTGGCCCTTCCCACAGGGCCGCTGAAGATATCAAATCTTCCAGCATTTCTTCCACACCGCAAACTCATCCTGTTAGTCATTCCCCAACCCCCGTCTCCATGGAGATTGCTCCCTTAAGGTTGCCACAATCCAAAGATGCTCAAGGCCCTTGGGAAAATAGAGTGCTGGTTTTGACACAGCACAGTGGGTAAGGCCACTTTTTACACAGACATGAGGACCTGAGTTCAAATGCCCAGTACCCACAAAAAGTGTTGTGGAATTATGTGCCTATGCCCGTAGCTCAGCTTCCAGTCTCCTGAACTCTCTGGAGGGAACTCGATGGCCAGGTCAGTGAGAGACCCTGTCTCAAGGAGAAAAGACAGAGGTCCTCCACTGGCTTTGGGATATACTCCTGCATATAGGCACATTTGGGGGATGGGGGTATAAAAGTAAATAAATAAATATATGTAGTGTGCATTTACCTAGAACCCATGCACCCTCTGGAGTCCTCATAGGGACACATTATAGCACAGGAATGCTTCGTAATGGTGCACTGGCTGCTCAGTGTGCAAAAGTCTGCACAGTTGGGACCAGATGCCATTTTATAAACTGTATTTTCATTCCACAGTTTGTGAGAGAAAGGGATATCTCAAATGAACTCACCTAGGATTCTCGTCAAAGTGATGTGAGGACTGGGCGCAATGGAGCTCATGGCGGCGTGCTCTTGGGGTGTGCAGCCTGTCTCCTCCCAGCCCCTCAGTTTTAATGGAACATGTCAGATCTCCTTAGCTGTGACAGCAGTGAGTCATAAACTGTGTGAGACCCTTTTCTCCCTGGCTCCCCCCGCAAGGAGGTCCTGAGGAAGACCCTTGGTTTCATTCCATATAGGAATGCTGAGCTTGCTAAACCACCTCCAGGAAGTCCACTGGATCCTCTGCCCCAGAGGGCTACACCACCAGAGGCAACTCTGAGATCAGAGAGAGGGGTCCTCGGGACAGCTCGGAGGGGGAGGGGAGGTTGGAGAGAGAAAGGAAGAGAGAAGAGCAGCAGTGCTGTTTTGATGGGTAAGTTGTGAGCCACGGAAGGTAATCTTTTATTTCCCTGTATTGAAAATAGATTATTCTATCCCAACCAGTTTCCACTTCTTCCATTCTTCCCAGCTCCCCCCACCTCCCCACTCCCCAGATCCACTCCCCGTCCATTTCCTTTCAGAGAAGAGCAGGCCTCCAAGAGACAATCACCAAGCAAGACAAACTAAAATACAATAAGACAAGGCAAAACTCTCACACCGAGGCTAGAAAAGGCAGTTCAGCAGGAGGAAAAGTCCCAAGAGCAGGCAAAAGAGTCAGAGACACCCCACCCCCACCATTAGAAGTCCAACAAAAACACAAAGCTAACAATCATAACATATATGCAGAGGACCTAGTGCAGACCCCTGCAGGCCCTGTGATTGCTGCTTCGGCCCATATGAGTGTATATGAGCCCTGCCTAGTTGATTCTGTGAGCCATGTTCTCCTGGTGTCCTCCATCCGCTGACTCCTACAATCTCTCCTCTCCCTATCCCATGGGGTTCCACAAGCTCTGAGGTAAGATACCCAATTAGACCTCCAATTTAGACTCTCTCTCCATACAATTTCTGACTGTGGGTCTCTTCACCTGCTCCCATCCGCTGCTAAAGGCAGCCTCTCTGATGCCGACTGGACAAGACACTGGTCTATGAGTACAGCAGAATATCATTAGGAATCATTTCATGGTTTATTTGCTTTTTTTTCTAAGACCGGTTGTGTTTGTTTCCACCCTAGATCTCTGGGCTATCCAGTCTCCAGTTCCTGGCCATCCAGGTAATGTTGGACATGGGCTCCCTCTCATGCAATGTCAAGTTAGACATTGGTTGGCCACTTCCACAAGTTCTGTGCCACCATTGCCCCAGCGTATCTTGCAGGCAGGACAGATGGCAGGTCAACATTTTCATGGCTGTGATGTCCTCGTTTCTCTTTCAGTTGTCTGCAGAGTACCTTCCTACACCAAAAAGGCTAGAACATGGATGAAGGCTCTATACAGGCACCAGCTTGACCTCTCCAGGTAAATGAACTGTGTGGGTGTTGTCCTCAGCGATAGGATCCTGTCAGTTTGTGGAGAGCAACGCTCTGTTCTAGCACCAGCCTGGGTCATTTAGGGATCTCCATGGGAACCCCTCAGATAACAACTGAACCAAATGCAACCCAGTCCCACCACTGGAAGCCTTGCCTGACTACAAGAGATGGCCAGTTCAGATCCTGTATCCCCGACTACTAGGAGTCCTTACCGGGGATCACCCCCTTAGATTTCAGGAAGTTTCCACTGCATCTGGTGTCCACACCACCTCCAAGTGCCCCCCAATTCCAGATGTCTCTCCCTGAATTCTCCCTCTGTGGTAGTTAGAATGTAATTGGGCCCCATAATCCTATAATCTCATAAGAGATTGACACTATTAGGAGGTATGGTTTCATTGGAGTGGTATAGCCTTGTGGGAGGAAGTGTGTCATTGTGGAAGTGAGCTTTGAGGTTTCATATACTCAGGACACTACCCAGTGAGACTTCCTGTTGCCCGCAAGATGTAGGACACTCAGCTGTTTCTCTAGCTCCAGGCCTACCTGCACACTGCCATGCTCCCTAGCATGATGGACTGAACCTCTGAACTGTAAGCAAGCCACCACAATTAAATGTTTCCTTTATAAGAGTTGCCATGGTTATGGTGTCTCTTGATAGCAATTATAAATCCCAACTAAGACAGCCTC
>JAQHUG010000124.1:2419320-2437175 GCA_028555095.1 Dicrostonyx torquatus
CGGGAGCCTTCTGGATAGCCTGTCTAGCCAAAATCGTGAGTTTCTAGTTCCAGTGAGAGGGCTTGTCTCAAAAACATAAGGTGGAATGTAACAATATTTTGTTTGTAATCTAACAAAGCTTGCCTGAAGATCAGAGTGCAGAGGTAAGCTACTAGTTAGCCTTAGAAGCCAGGCAGTGGTGGCATACTCGTTTAATTCCAGAACTCGGCAGACAGAGGCAGATGGATCTCTGTGATTTCAAAGCCACTCTGGGCTACACAAAATTGAATCTTTCCAGAAGAGAACAAGAGCTCACACAAAGGTGATCCCAGCACTTGGGATCACAAGTTCTTAATCCCAGCACTAGGGAGGTGGAGACAGGAGTGATATGGCTGGGCAGAGAAAGGAATATAAGGGTGGGAGGAGACAGGGGTCCTGATGTAATCTGAGATTCATAGAGACAGGATCGCCCCTTCGAGCTGAGCCCTGGTAGATGTAAGAACTATCTAGTACTTGGCTGCTCTGCTTCTCTGATCTTCCAGCATTAGCTTCTATATCCGACTCCAGTTTTTTGTTAAGAGCAATTAGAGTCTGTGCTACAGTGGAATGAGAAAGAAGACACTTAAAGTTGACCTCTGACCTCCATATGCTCTTGCACACACGAATATACCAATGCACACACATATGTACATACTTGGGGGGAGGGAGAGAGTGAAAGGGAGAGAGCACAAGACCTGGAAGGACCACAGACTCTATGAGTCTTAGTGAAGGGCTGGAGCAATGGAGCGAAGCTTTTGAGATTCTAAGGGAAAATGTTTTTCCATCTTAGAATCATACACCAAGCCCAACTGTAGATCGGCTGCGAGGACATAAGAAGGACCTTTCAAAACTTGCACACCCTCCACACAATGGCAGTGGCCTCACAACCGCTCATGTGAAGCCTGGACATTAATTTCTGTACCAAAGACTAAACCAATAAAGGAGGAGTCAAGAGGGGCTAGGATGTTGGCTACGCACAGATACAGAACACAAGCCCTGTACACCAGGTGGACCACAGATGCTGCTCTGGAAAAACAAAAAACAAACAAAACAAACAAACAAAAAACAAAACAAAACAAAAAAACTCAGATAGGAGGCCCAAGGACAGCCTGTGGAAAGCTGGAGCTGAGTTAACAAGATGACCCAAAACCAAGGAAAAACACAAGTTTATGCAGAAATGAAACAGTTATCTAAATTCACTGCAAGGCCCAGACAAGATAGCTTTATGTAGTTGTGAGGATCTGAGGGCTGAACTAATTATCTTGCAGCATGTTTCAGGAGAGAAGAGAACTGGAGGAGCCTGGGAGGGTGCACAGATGGGACAAGGAGGCAGGAGAATAGCCAGCCTTGCTAATGGAAGGACGCCAGCTATGAAAAAAGATCGGTTCACAGGGCATTTAGAGAAACAGTGTCTAAGACCAAAACAGCTCAGACACAGACGCCTGGCTGGCAAAACTAAGGACATCTGTAGATCTGACAAAAACCCTAGCAAGGACAAATATAAGCAAAAAGAGAAAAACCAACAGTATGTTTGTGCCCAACACTCCAAACCAGGGAAATCTGGAGCTTACGTTGGTAAAATAATTCTCCAAATTGACTCAGTATGCAAAAAAAAAAAAAGTTAGGCATATACACTTAGAAAATCATTGGAATTAGAAGTTACCGGAATTTTCTAGAATTACAAGCTTTTGGAACTGGTAAAGATTATGAAGCACATTAGAAGAGGAAATAAGAGCTCTTATTATGAAACACAGCTGACTGAAGACTCACGTGGTCTCATGAAAACACAAATCGTGGGTTCATGTTGGGGGATGCCTTGGTGTGTCATGTGGGGAGTTGCCACAGAAATCCAAGCTGCAGGCTGTCTGTCCACTGTACAGCATGGCCTCACGTCTGTATAATAAGAGATGTTGTGGGGACCGCGACTGCTATTTCAAGTCCTTTATCATTATTGTTTTGTTATTGTTGAGTGTCTCTGTGTGTAAGGCTGTGTGCCACAGTACATGTGTGGAACTCAGAGAACAACCCTGGGAAGTGGGTTCTCTCATCCCACCGTGGGATCCAACTCAGGTTGGCAGGCTTGTGGGGCAAAGGCCTCTACCTGCAGAGCCATTTTTGCAGCCCACTTCTTCAGTTTCTGCTTCATGACTAGATATCAATAACAGAAGCTCCCATCTCCAGTTTTCAAGAAAGTTCAGTGAGAGAACAGCCGTGAGGGACTCACAATGGCAGAGGAGACTCACGAGGGGAAAATGCAGGAATCGACACAGGCACCTGGGTGGCTGAGAAGAAATACAGCCGACTAAGCTGCAAGGATCCAAAGCTAAAGATCAGTCCTCTGGGAGGCAGCATAAAACGTGGAAGCAGGAAACAGCCCAGAGGGAACTCAGGCCCATGACTGACAGCGCTTCCTGTCCCCATCTGTTTGGGTTTACAGCTTTGCACGCTGCCAGCCAAGTTGGAAAATGCATAAAACAATCCCACCCCATCTCTGGCCAGGAGGATCCTCAGAAGGAGACTACAATAAAGCCGGTCATGGAAATGGCGGGGGCGTATCCTGCAGAAATCAAAGCCAGCAGGCATGAGCCAGGACTGCCTCTTTACAAAATACTGCTGGGATTCTCAGCTCAGCATCCTGAAAAGGTCCTGGGAAGAGAATTCTGGACCACTTCCTAAGCCCGAGAGCTCTGTGGCAGATGCTCTGGGAGAATGCCGTTAAAAGTGCTCGGCTGGGGTCTTGGTTGATTTCAATGGGAGTCAGATACAGAGTCATCTGCAAGGGGGAAATTAGACAGTGAATGTGAACCTTTGGACACTGAGGAAATAAGTCTCCAGCAAACCATCCCTTCATCTTTTGTGTTTCCTAATTCTTGGATTCCTAACCAGCATGGTGTGTGTGTGTTTCCATCCTTTTCCACAAGGAAGGGGGAAGGAAAAGCCAAGTCTGGTCCCTTATTAACAAGTTTCAAAGACCAAAAATGTCACTCAAAGGATCTACTTTACAAGAGTGTTTTCAGGGACTATACACATTTGAAGGACACATTGGATGTTGTTGGACATACCACACTCACACACACCAAAACAAACAAACAAGAACTAAACACTAAACACAAACCACTTTAGGTTACAAAACTATGGGGAGTCATAGTATACTAGACTCCCCACAGCCTTCAAGATTCCTCTATCAGTATGGATTGAGATGACTATGCTATTTAAAAGCCTGTCATGTCAAGGCCAGCTTGGTCTACACAGAGAATTCCAGGCCAGACAGAACTGTGTATGTCTGGTTAATATTGTATTAAAGGTCTTCTGTAAGGGCAATTTAAATCATTTGAAAATTCTAAACACTGCAAAGACAGTGACCACCTGCCGAGAAGGGATAGAAAACAGCAACCCCTCACCAGCAGAGTATAACCCGCTGCAGGGAAAGGAGGCAGGGACTCCCTCGAAATAACTGCCTCTAGGACCAAAGCAGAGAACACGTTCCTGGGACATCCTGTAGTCTTAGAACAACTTTGAATCACAGTGACTCAGAGGCTAGCCTGGGCTACGTAGAGGAACCCTATCTAACAACAACAACAATAAAACATAACAAGAAGTTTAAAACCTTTACCAGTATCAGAGAGGTTTCTTACTGAGGATCATTGATGTTCTCATATGGCCTTGAAGTTTCTGCTCTTGCTGGTGGACTAGCCCTAAGACCTGGAGAGAGCAAGTGAAATAGATGTGCATTTGAGCATCATCTTTCCCAATGAGACAAATCCCTGCTTTCATTAGGTTGCTTGAAGATTGTATAAAAAATTATACTGCTCTGAGTTTGGGAGAAAGTTGTCTTATATTTAAACAATTACAGACGACTGCCTTCTTTCTTTTTAATAAAGCTGTTAAAACCACAGTGATAGCATCAATGTACCACGTGCTGCAAGGAGTCCTGAAACTACTTTTCTTTTTCTTCTAAATTATAAGCATGAAAAGTCACATGTTTATGATCAAGCCTCGAGTTCTGCTATCACAAGCTGCAAAACCCAAACCAGGGCCCTTGTCATGGAGTATTGTAGCAAACAGGTCAGAGCAGAGCTGGAGGCAACTGTCTCAGGTGGCTGTGAACGTCATCCCAGGCTTGCAGAACATCATCAGAAGCCGGGTGTGTTCCCGCAGGCAGGACTCCTCCAGGTGTGTTCCCGCAGGCAGGACGACTCCTCCAGGTGTGCCCCACCAGGGGAAGCTGCATGACCCCCAGGGGGTGCTTCCTGGAAAGGGCCGCCCGGTGCTGTGGCAGGTGCCTAAAGCCTAGGACCCCATTGGTGGAATAAAGCAAACCACTGGCTTTTCCTGTCCCCAGCTCTGTGTTTGGCAGGAGAACGGAGCAAGAATGCATTTCTGGAAGCCACCCAGACACAAACCCAGAGAAGAAAGGAATGCCATTTTTTTTTAATTTCAAAAATAAAAAGAGAGGCCAAGTATTCATTAGATAAGAAATACGTTTCCAAGGGAAAAACATGCCAGGTGGAAACCATATTCCACCTAAAGCAGACTAAATGCCCAAATGTAACTGGGACAAAGAGTTGCTAACAGATCATCCCAATTCCCCATCTCATCTCTCATGTGAATGTGTCAGTCAGCTGGCTGTGTCCTTGCCTTTTCTTGATCATAGCTACTCAAAAATGTCCATATTTTGAAAAGCAGGATTATCTTATATGGTTTTCCTCAAATTTTTCATTCACTTAAAAACATTTAAGATTTTCTTTGAACATGAAGTTTCCAATTGGCCAGAAATGTACATTTTAATTTTCAGAGCAAATAGATTCCACTCATTTCTTTATATTGTGTGTCAGAAAAAAACTGAGATCTTCAGCCACATTGTGCCTCTCAGGTTTGTTGTTAGGGATTTCAAACCACCGTCAGCTGTCGTACCAGGATCTTTGTTTTCAAAGGCAACATCGCCATGGACCCAAATCCATGTTCCTGAAGGAAGCTATGTCTACCGTGGCTAGCTCACTTCATACCAGCTGTCCTCAGTATCCTTTGGCACATCTGTTTCATGAGGAGATCTGAAAAACAAAAGGGTTGAAAGAGCCTGCCAGATATGGATAGGACCACCAGGCACAGAGTTTGTTTCTCCTTCTCTGAGGAGCTTCCAGGAGCTTCCAGAACACAGCCTGATAGCGGTTCCATTAGAGCCACTTTGGCAACACAAGAGTGATGCTTCTGGGGTACCACTTTACATTGACACGCAGAGGTTTGTTGCCTTTCTCCAGGGGAGGTAACATTTCACATTCAAAGTACATGTGGAGCAGTGTCTACCAATCACAGCTCCTGTTGGGCTGTTGGGAGATCAGTTAAGCTGATCTTTCCTTTCTTCCTTCCTTCCTTCCTTCCTTTCTTTCTTTTTTTCTTTCTTGGTTTTTTTTAATATTTATTTATTATGTATACAACATTCTGTCTGTATGTCTGTATTTATTTATTATGTATACAATATTCTGTCTGTGTGTATGTCTGCAGGCCAGAAGAGGGCGCCAGATCTCATTACAGATGGTTGTGAGCCACCATGTGGTTGCCGGGAATTGAACTCAGGACCTTTGGAAGAGCAGGCAATGCTCTTAACCACTGAGCCATCTCTCCAGCCCTCTTTCTTGGTTTTTTGAGACCCAGTTTCTCTGTAGCTTTGGAGCCTGTCCTGGAACTAGCTCTTGTAGAGCAGGTTGAACTGTTTAAGATGATCTTGACAAAGTCAAGACACTGCTTTCTCTCACTGGTCATCTTGTTAAGGCAGTCTGCCTGGGGCTGGAGAGATGGCTCAGCCATTAAAGTCTAGGCTCACAAGCAAAAATATAGGGCACTCTGCTTGTATTCAGGAAGATGAGAATAGCATTAACACATAGGAATTTGAGTCTGGGGAAATAATTTAATTAGAAAGAGAAGAAGGGAAAGGAAGGAGGAGGAGGAGGAAGAAGAAGAAGAAGGAGAAGAGGGACAGGAATTTGGTTTAAAAGAACAGGATGCAAGATGCAAGACCCCTTTTGAGCAGTTCTGTTTGTTTGTCTGCCTGAGCTCTGCTCTGACTTGCTCAGCAGCAGGAGTCCTTGCCATGGCTTCTGATGGGAGCACTCCTCTAAGAAGGATGCCTTGTGCCAAGAAGACCAGAATACACGTCTCCTCAACCAGATAAGGACCAAGGGGCTTGAGAGTAGAACCTACCCCTTCTTGTGTATGCCTCAAGTGTCTTTCCAGTATGGATCCTTTATACAGAGGCTCTTCAGTAACTGTTGAGTTTAATTCCAGGGGAGGGCAGTAGAGAAGCAGTAGATCATGAAAGACATAATAAATAATGGTGGAGAGTCGAAGCCCAGACACAAAGTCTGCCTAAAGATGTTCATTTAAAAAAAAAAAAGTCTCTAAATAGGGGATGAAATGGCCATTTTTTCTCTTTTTAAAATATTCTTGTCTATTTTTTGAAAGTTTTATATACACATACACAATGTATCTTGAGTATACCCACCCCCAACTCCCCACTCCCACTCCCTCTTGACCTATCCCCCCATAAAAACCCCTCCCACCTTCATGTAATATATCTCTTTCTCCTGTGTCCAATTAGAACTCTCTGCAGTCTATAAGTGCCCACACCCCTGAGTAGAAATGACTGACTGTCTCTCCTCAGGCAACTGTCAAACGCCAAATATTCCTTAGCAAGAGATGGAGCCTCATGACGCCTTCCTCATCCACGCCGGAAGTGCTAACTAGCAGGTGACTAGAGCCACTGTACATTCACGAGTGCAACAGGTCTTGTTTAGGCAGCCATATTGTTGAGGATTTATGGCTGAAGCCTCATTTATAGGTTCCTTATCATTTGTAGGAGGCATAACTTTCTGACAGCAGACTTCCTGGTTTTTTAGCTCTTACTGTCCTCCCAGGCCCTCTCTCATGGTGTTTGCTGACCCTTAGGTGGGTTGTTACGTTGTAGGTGTCATCAACTGGGGCTGGCCATCCCATGACCAGCTGTTCTCTTTATCTTGACCAGCTGTGGTTTCTGTAATCGTCTTCATTTGCTGCAAAGGCAAGCTTCTTTGGTGAGGTATGAGAGCCACACCTACCTGTGGGTATAAAGGGTAAGTATTTAGAATGTTCACATTTATGCTGCTTTAATAAAGTGGCTATCATAGGTTCTCTTCTGAGATCCATTGACCTCACCAGCTCCGGCTACTTGGCCAGGTTTCCAGTACCAGCCAGGATCTCCCTCCTGTTCAATGAGCCTTCAGTCCAATTAGACAGCTGTTGGCTACCACCAAGATATGAGAGCTCCTATTACCCCTTTATAGCTATCTTGCCATGCTGGTGTCACAGCTGGGCAGGACTGTTGATTGCTTTCCCCCCTTGGAAGCTTGCATAGCATCTTCTTGTACTATAGGTCCAAGTCCTCAGGGAGGAGGCTTTCAGGTCAGAGCCAGCTTGGATCCTGTGCATCCTGTGTCTCAAGGGCATGATACTTTCAGCAATAGGGACTCATATCCAACCTCTAGGAGTCAACCAGGGACAACAACAACAGCCTATATTGATTTGGGAGTCTCTTGGATTTCCACGACAAACAACTTCTCAAGACTAGCACTGGGGTTTCTGGTACATAGTCCAGGGCCCAGGGTGTGTTGGGGGGCATTATTACCCCAAGTGGCATAACTTCATTTAATCTGTGTACATACACACTTATACTATTATATGTCATTTAAGGCAAACATAAAATAATAATTCCTTTGACTTTTCAAACGCCTTTGGTATTATTTATTCCTCCCTCCTTGTCCTTCTGTATTGACCTCTTCGCCTATTAAAGCCAGCTGTTTTTCTTTTCCCATTTTTTTCTTCACAATGTGTCAATTTTTAAAAAGGAACTCCATCCATATTTACTCATAAGTCGTTTCTTCACATAAAATGAAAACTGTACATGAAGAAAGGGACAGTGGATATAGCTCTGTTGGTAGAGTGACTGCCTAGCATGCACAGAGCCTATAAACCAAGAAAGCATGGGGACGCATGCTTACAACTCTAGCATTGGAGATGTGGAATCCGGAAGATTGTAAGTTCAAAGTCATGCTCAGCTACATAGTGAGTTCAAGTCCATTGTGAGATACATGAGACTCTGTCTCAAAAACAAACAGGAAAAGGAGGAAGTACTGCGTTGACATTCGTAGTCCCCAGTTTGAGTCTCTAGCTGTAGGACATCAAAGGGTAGAGATTGGTTGAATCTCTGTGAATTTAATTTTGTGATTATTATCATAGTTTTTATTTACATCCATGTGTTGCTAGGGGTAGAACCCAGACCAGGCAGCAGTGCTCCGCCACTGAGCTACGTTCTCATCCCAGCCCCTGGGAACTTCCATGCTTTCAGGGAAAACAAGGGTATCAGTATGCACTCTGAAACATCACCCAGAAATTCCATTTCAAAGATACAAAGGATTGAGCAAAATACTCTTTGTCCCCAAACTGTTACCATATCAAGAAAAATCTAGATGAGTCCCCTGTTATAAACAAACAAATCCATGAGTAGTGTACCTACCACTTATCACAAAGCATCATGTTTTGTGTCGCTATTGCGACAGTTTCAGAAAGGAAACCTGTGCATGCAAGTCAGCAGGCACTATAGAAAACATATTAACAAGGGGCAACAAAGAACCAGGCACTGAGGAGCTGTTGCTGCTCCGAGTTCTCCGTTACAAGGATTCCCACTCAGTAGATACTGCTTGCCAGCGTCCTCCTAGGGTCCTCCCTTCTGTACAAGCTGGGATCACAATTCTTTGCCAGCAGGTGGTGCAAAAAGCTTATCACAGAAATATTGCTCATAAAACAAAACCAAGACTTCTGCTGCTGGTGTCCCGGTGCCTGAGGTCACTGCTTCGGGAAGAAGAGATGACTGACCCTGGCATTGAGTACCAATCTGTGCCACTTCTGGAGTGAATTGCCTTTTCTCCTTGCCAGTTGAATGTATTTGGCTAACAGACAACCCATTTTGGAGGCCTCAGAGTTGCTATTTGCTAGCCCTTTCTCACTCTCTCTGTTCTTAAAGTTACTCCACACCTGTCCTATCCCTAGACATTCCCGAATGGGGAAGAGGGAGTGACGCTATGGGACCTCACCATCTGGTAGGTTCAGGGTTCAGGCAGGGCCTTCCAATTTGCTGGATCTCTGAGCTAGGCTTTTATACCCCACCCAGACTCCTGCTCCTGTTTTCCAAAGATGAAATCTAGTACATCACAATAATCCAGATTCAAATTACTATCGTTGCTATTGCTTAGGAATATTAGACTGTGGGATATGCACTTATTTTTTTTTGAAGATTTAAGAAGCCTGAGCTATATTCATGGAGGCCGGGGTGGAAATACAGATCAGCAACAAGAGCTGCAAAGCTCGTTGTCAATGAAATGATCCTAGAATGTTGAACAGCTTAAGAACTGCAAGGTTTGTGACGTCAGACGAATTTCCCAACATGTGCATGCCATGGTGTATTTCCTTGTTGACTGGGCACCCACTGTTTTAACACCTGATGAGATGGGTGTGAGAGAAGCTGAATGAACTGTAACCTCCAGAGAAAATGTCTCACATCAGACATGGGTTTTATTTTCTTTGCCATGATAGACTCGCTACAAACTTGACTGAAAGAGCAGCTGAGGGGCAGAGCCAGGATTTCAGTGCAAATGCTCTGTCCTTCAATGCCTTGATTCTTATACGTTGATTCAGAAATGAGAATTCAGTTCTAGATTACAGAGTCTATGGTTCAGAATCCTGAACATCCAGAGGCTGAAAGCTGTGTGCCTCCTTAGCTGCTTAGAATGCTGCTGTGGCAGAGGAGCTACTGAGGGGAATCCTAGACTCTCTCTCTCTCTCTCTCTCTCTCTCTCTCTCTCTCTCTCTCTCTCTCTCACACACACACACACACACACACACACACACACACACACACACACACACACGTGCATGTATTACTTCATGATGCATGACAATCTTAGGAACAAAAGATCCAGGCTTGAAGAACAAGATGCTCTTGTCCACATCAGACAGATGTGTGTGTGTGTGTGTGTGTGTGTGTGTGTGTGTGTGTGTGTGTGTGTGTATGTATATACACTGACTCTTCTACTTCTTTGTCCTGTATAGCTTTTCATCAACTTGACACAAGCTAGAGTCATCTGAGAGGAGGGAGCCTCAACTGAGAAAATGTCTCCATAAGATCTGGCAGTAAGCAAGCCTGAGCAGACTTTTCTTAATTAGTGATTGATGGGAGAGGGTCCAGTGTGCCAGCTTTTTCTTTTGGGCCACCAACCAGCTCCCAAATAATGACACAGAGACTTATTATTAGTTTTGAATGCTCAGTCTAGCTTAGGCTTATTCCCGGATAGCTCACCTAACTTAAATTAACCTGTTTCTCTTCCTCTACCTTTTGCCTCGGTGATTTTTACCTTACTTTCACCGCTTCTCAAGTCTGCTGGCTGGCAGCTGCCTAGCTGGCCAGAGGTGTCTCCCTCATTCTCTCCTCTCTTCCTCTTTCTGAGCTTAGATTTCCCCTCTTATTCTCTCTGCCTGTCAGCCCCGAATATCTCTGCCTAGCTGTTGACCATTCAGCTCTTTATTAGACTAATCAGGTGCATTAGGCAGGCAAGGTGAAACATGCAACACATCTCTACATAATTAAACAAACACAGCATAAACAAAAGCAACACACCTTATACAGTTAAAGCAATGTTCTATAGCATAAATGTAACCCATCTTTACATAGTTAAAATAATATTCCACATCATCCTAGCCGCTTGTGGTGGTGCTCTCCCTGGGTTGTGGTCCTGCATCCTGTAAGAAAGCAGCCTGAGGGGCTGGTGAGATGGCTCAGTGGTTAAGAGCAATTGCCTGCTCTTCCAAAGGTCCTGAGTTCAATTCCTGGCAACCACATGGTGGCTCACAACCATCTGTAATGAGATTTGGTGTCCTCTTCTGGCCTGCAGGCATACACGCAGACAGAATATTGTATACATAATAAGTAAATGAATAAATATTTAAAAAAAAAAAGAAAGAAAGAAAGCAGCCTGAGCAAGCCATGAGGAGCAGCACCCCTTCATGGCCTCTGCATCAGTTTCTACCTCCAGATTTCTACCCTGCTTTAGTTCCTATCCTGACTTTCTTTGATAATGAACAGTAACATGGATGTGGAATTCATATAAACCCTTTTTTTTTAAAAGTTGCTTTAATCAGCACAGCAATAACCTTAACTAGAGCACCCTGCTTTCCAGCACCCTACTGGCAAACTGATCAACTCATCCCCTCTGCCTTCCTCTGTTCCCACCACCCAGTCATTTCAGGAGCCGTTCTGAGGACCAAAGGTCTCCCTGGCCCAATCTCTCGGATTATTTGATTCTCAAATGAATGTCCACTCTCCTCAGCTATAGTAATGGCTCCTTCCTGTCATCACTTAGCTATAAAGGCAGCTGACCTCCAATGTTACGTCCTTCAACCCAGCTGTGACCAAATACACAATTCACCGTTGACTGAGGGGAAGTGGCTTCAAGGACCCTGGGTAGAAACCAAAGACTTTAGAGGTTTAGATCATAATATAAGGTGATGTGGTATTTTCTTAGAAACTGTATATCCTTAGGTGATAACAAACTCCTAATAAATTGTACATGCTAGGGAAATAATGGTTATGCTGCTCGGTTTAGGAACTGATGATAAAAATATGCACATATTTTATACAAATATTATTAAAAAACCAACAGTTTCCATCTCAATTGGCTAAACCCAAGGCTGCATAGGGGCAAGCATGGAATGTGTGGATTTAGAACCCATTGTAGAATGAATAAAGAGATTACACGGAATGCTACAAATTTGCTTTTGATATCCTCTGGGGTTTTGTTGGCTTTGTTTGTTTATTTTGTTTTTAGAAAGACACTAGCTGTTTTTGGACTGGCCTGGAGCCCATGATCGTTCTGTCTCAGCCCCCTGAGTGCTGGGGTTGCAGCCACATGTCACCACCCTCATCTTGACGAGCATGTTTTGCATCCACACACTATTCATCAACCAGCATCCCTTCTGCTGATGCTCTCTGCCTTAGCAAACATTTTAATTTTTTATGTGTTTGAACATCACACTTAAAACTAGAAATGCTTAACCTGGACCTGGTGTTACAAGGACATCCCAGATACTCCAGATGCTGAATCAGGAAGATCACAAATTCAGAAACAGTCCAGCAGCCTAGCATGACCCTGACACCCTGTCAAAAAGAAAAAAAAAGAAAGAAAGAAAGGAAGAAAGGAAAAGAGGAAAGAGGAGGCAGGAGATGCAGTGGAAGCAGGAAAGGCAGCTGCAGGAGATGCGAGTTTGTAGTAGAGCATTGCCTAGCTTGCCTAGCATGGACATGAGAACCTAGGTTTAATACCCAGTATGGAGGCGGGCCAGCATAGCAGGTAGGTTAGTGTCTGGGACCACACCCTTATGTACACTCACCTCTCTCCGAATAATTCACCTGGCAACCTCAGAACCCCACCCTCCCTGTCTATTCATACTACTGTCTCTGAGCAATGGGATCGGCTTCTCTGCCCCTTGTAGCCATCATATTTAGACAGTTTCTACTCAAATGTATTCTCAATACACTCTGTTATGAAGCCTAGGAAGGGCAATCTGGAATAAACGAGTTTGGGCGCATGCTTGGTAAGTCAAAACTGTGTCTTCTTGGTAACCTTTTAGGGAGGGTGCCCATGCGTAACTGGGTGAACATATGATTAAAATCAAAAGCATAAGGGAAGTAACATGCACAGTAGGAAAAATGATTATATGACCTAATCTGTCAATCAAAATAAAGAACCACCTAAACTATAACCACCTAAGCTGCCATCTCCTCCTTTCCCTATCCTTCATAAGAGGAAGCCCTGAAGCCGGGTGGTGGTGGTGCACACCTTTAATCCCAGCACTCGGGAGGCAGAGGCAGGCGGATCTTTGTGAGTTCGAGACCAGCCTGGTCTACAAGAGCTAGTTCCAGGCCAGGCTCCAAAGCGACAGAGAAACCCTGTCTCAAAAAAAAAAAAAAAAAGAGGAAGCCCTGAGCAGTAATCTGGGCCCCTGAATACCCTTACTCACGCGGGCCCTGTCTGTCTGGACAATGTCTTCCTCTACAATCTGCACCATCACTTTACCTCAGATAAAGTCAGATTGCTTCTTCGGCAGATCTGTGTGAGCTCTTATTGTCAATTCTTCAGAGAAGAGGTTAAGAACATGCAAATGCCTAGGCCAGGTCAGACTACAGGTTAACAGCTTGGGGTGGGAGGGTGTTTGACGTCATTTTCATCGATGATGGCACTTGTGCCTCTTCCTATTCTACTTTCATATTAGATTTATGAAACACATGTCTTGAGCGCTGTCGGAACCCATGGGCCCTTTACATATTACCACCTTATTTAATAAATAATATGCAATTTCATCATTTCACCTTTCATTTTCCTCCAAAGTCTCTCTTGTGCCTTCCCTCAAATCTACGGCCTCTTTTTCTTTAACTGTTGCATGCATATATTCTCAAATACGTAGATACAATCTTCTCAGTCTGTCTGTTACTTTGAATGCATATGGTTGCAGGGCTGAACCCTTGGTGTTAGATAAGCAGTGGGGGGCTGTGCCCTAGTGAAGGCTATGTCCCCCACTCTCAGCGTTCTTTAGCTGTTCATTGTCTGTCTAAGGGGTAGGACCCTGTGAGAGTCCCCCTTCCATGGTAGCATGCCTGTTGCTATCATCATGGTTCGGGTCTTGTTTAGGCAGCCATGTTGGTGAGATTTCATGGGTATAGCTTCTCTGAGATTTTTAAGAGACACAATCTCATAGCAGACATCACGTTCCTCTGACCCTTACAATCTTTCTGCCTCCTTTTCCTCGATGTACCCGGAGTCTTAGGCACAGAGCTGTGCTGTGGATGGATCAGTGGGAGCTGGGCCCCCCATGTGGTCACCTGGAGTCTGCATTTCAGTTGGTTGTGTTTTTCTGTAATGCTTTCCATCTGTTGCAAAGAGAAGTTTCTCTTGCTGAGGGGGAGAACTCTACTTGTCTATGGCATAAGGACAAGTATTTTAAATGCACTTAGGAATTATGCTGATTTAGTATAGTGTCGGTGGTAGGTGCTCCTCTAGGATTCATGACCTCACTAACCTGGGTCCTTGGCTAGATTTCCAGTGCCACGCATAATCTCCTTTCTGCGGATGATCTTTAAGTCCAATTAGAGAGCTGTTATCATCACCAAGATATGCATGTGACTGCTGTACCACAGCGGTGGTTGTAGTTTGTTGGCACCATAGCTGGGTAGGACTATTGCTTGCTCCCTTGGAAGCTTCCATGATACCTTCTAGTACCATGAAAGCTAGTCCTCGGGGAGACTAGTCTCCAGACAGATCCAGTTTGGATCTTCTGGATCTCATGTCCCAAATGTATAGTGTCTTCAACAAATACAGACTTATTTTCAACTTCTGGGAAGTAATCTAAGGCAGGATTAATCGCCTATAATGTTTTGGGAGTCTCTTAGACTACCCTGACCAACAACTCATAAGGAGATTTTCACCGGTAGTTGTGGTAGTTTGGAGGTGATTGGGCTCCATAATCTCATAGGGAGTGGCACTATTAGGAGGTGTGGCTTTGCTGGAGTGGGTGTGGCCTTGCAGGAGGAAATGTGTTATTGTGGGGGTAGGCTTTGAGATTTCCTATGTCAGAATACCACCCAGTGAGTCTATCAACTTCCTGGTGCCTGCAAGATGGAGGAGGACCCTCAGCTACCACTCCAGCACATCTGCCTGCACGCTGCCACTCTCCCTGACATGATGACAATGGACTGAGCCTGTGAAACTGTACGTGAGTGCGCTCGATTAGATGCTTTCATTATAAGAGCTACTGTGGACACGGAGTCTTTTTGCAGCAATAAAGTCCCTAAGATGGTGCTATTAAGTTTTTTTGGGTTTTATGTAACACATCTTTACATAGTTAAAATAATATTCCACATCATTCTAGCCTCTTGCTATCTCTGGGTTGTGATCCTGGGTCCTGTAAGAAGCAGCCTAAGCAAGCCAGTAAGCAGCACCCCTCCATGGCCTCTGCATCAGCTTCTTCCTCTAGATTTCTACCCTGTTTTAGTTCCTATCCTGCCTTTCTTTGATAATGAACAGTATCAAACATGAATGTGGAATTCATATAAACCTTTTTTTTCCCCTTAAGCTGCTTTAATCATCACAGTAATAACCTTAACCAGGACACCCTGCTTTCCAGCACCCTACTGGCAAACTGATCAACTCATCCCCTCTGCCTTCCTCTGTTCCCACCACCCCAGTCATTTCAGGAGCTGTTCTGAGGATCAAAGTACCTTGCTGTTTCCCTCTCCATTGCTCCCAAATCACAGTTCCTATTTCCTTTTCTAGCTTCAGTGTTTATTTCAGGTTTTGTACTCATATCTGGAGGTTTGGAGCCAGGAGCCACAGGGGAGAGAGAGTATGTGCTGTCTGTCTCTCAACAGGATCGTTTCTAGTTCCATCCATTTGTCTAAAAATCTTATCATCTTGGGTTCTCCACACTGGTTTCCAGAGTGGCTGGACCAGTTTACAAAGGCCACCAACAGTTTTCTTTTCCCCAAATCCCCTCCAGATTTGTTGGTTGTGTTGTTTATCTTTGCCATTCTGACTTGGTATAGATGAAATTGCAAAGTTGGTTTAATTTACATTTTCCTAATTGTTTGGGATAATAAAGATTTTTGAAATATTTCTTAGTTACTTTTATTCCTTCTTTCGAGAACTCTTTGTTCAGATCCTTAGTCCATTTTTAGAATGGGTCAGATTTTGTTTTGCTTTTTACTATTTTATATAATTCTTTATATATTCTGGATATTATCCTGTCAGATGTGTAACTGATGATGATTCTTCCCCATTCTGTGAGCTTCCACTTCACTGGATTGTCTCTTTATCTGTGCAGAAGCTTTTAAGTTTTAGAAGGTCTCACTTCTCAATTATTGCCCTTAATTCTTAGGCCAGGCAAGATTTTTATGTATAGACCAAATAAGTTACTGAGACTAACTCCCAGATAAGAAAAGAGGAAGAAGAAAATAAATAAGTAAACAAAGCAAGCAAGCAAGCAAACAAAACAAAGAACACATCAGCACTCCCAAGTGCTTTAGGTGGAGAAGGGAAAAATTCCAGAGCCCAGTTCCATTTAAACAAAGTGAAAAAGCAGGGTTCACAGAGCTAAACAGAATAGTTTAGAAACATAGAGGAAGGAAAATGGTTTCCTGGCTGCTACAGAACTGTAGATGGTTTAGAAACACAGGAAGAGAAATAGTTTCTTGACTGGTACAGAACTGTAGATGGTTTAGAAGCACAGAGGAAGGAAAATGGTTTCCTGGCTGGTACAGACCTGTAGATGGTTCTGGCACCATGAATGTTGATCCTCAGAGTTTTAAAAGAAAGCCTGGATGGATAAATAAAAACATTAAACCTTACTAAGTAACTCAAGTTTCAAACAGTAAAAATGCGATGACAGATATCACATGGGAAAGAAGCCTCCCTGCCCTGCAGGGGTTGGTTGGTTCACCAGCTCCAGATAAGGGGCTGGGAGGACCAGGAGGACCTGGAGGATTGGCAGGAGTTCCTGATACCAGCACGGAATCAGATTCCTGGAAATCTACCTGTTCTCCCTAGGGCTGGGAAACTTGCTGAGTTGTAAGGAAGCCCCTGCCTGGAAGGGGCAAGGTAGAACTCACTAGGTTTGCTACAGAGGGAGGGTAGAAGTGACTCTCTCTCCAAAATCTTTCTTATGATGTCTGCAGGAGCCAATAAGCCAGTGAGCCAGCAACCTAGGTCATGCCCATTACCATCCATTAACATTGTCACCACCTGTTGGTGTCTTTGAAATTCAAGAGATTTCCTTTTTTGGCCACTACAGAGCTAACCTGAGACCCTCAGGAGACTGAAGACAATGGGAGCTAGGAAACTGGTATCCCTTATCAACCTCTCTGGGAAAGGACTCAGCTCAACCTCTTTGGTGGTTTGCCTTGCTTGCAAGAAGCTGGGGATGGGTTAGGACATCCATTGAAGACTTGCTATGTAATTGAGGCCAGTGGGTCACCCTCTGGGACTCCATCATCTCCTCCACAAAGCAGAAATTATGATGGACAGACATGATCCTGGAGGTGCTTGTCTTAGTTGATGTGAATTTGAGTATGTGCATACATGTGTGTGTGCGCTAAATATTTTCCTCCTTTTTAAAATTATATTTTATTTTTTTAGCACATCATTTCCAAACAGCACTGTGGCATGAAATATATTCAAACACAGAGCTGATGGAAAAAACATTCCTCACTCTCGACATCATTGTGTCATGTCAAAGAACGTGCTTTTTAGAGATTATGAAGTGTTTTATTAGAAAGCTCCAGTAAGCCACATCTTGTTTCCCTAGGAATTTCTGGAAAGTTCTTCTAGAATTGTTCAGCATGATTCATAATACTCCCACATGGCTAAAGAGAATCAAAGGGTACCTGTGGGTTGGAATTAAATCATGTTGCCACAACAGCATGAAGAATCTCTCAGGACTGGATTTTAACCAATGCTTCTTTTCATCAAAGCTAAGTAGCATTTAGGGTTTCTGAAATTCACTCTTGCTGTGTAGCTAGCTCATTTAAGGTTTAATCTTCTCCATCGCTTTGATGTGTAGATTTGTTTGTTTTGTAATCATTTCGTAGATCTGTTCTGTGATTATTTGACTGCTGTGCCCATTCTTTCAATCCTTGGGTATTTGGTTGAAAGCATCACCACAGCCCCTGGCATCCATTTCGAGCCCCCTCCCCTGGGAGTTGCCTC
>JAQHUG010000124.1:2439675-2449799 GCA_028555095.1 Dicrostonyx torquatus
TGTAGTCCAGTCTAATCTCAAACTTGAGTTAAGGATGACCTGCAGCATCTGATTTTCCTGCTCTTGCCACTCAAAGGCTGGAATTATAGGCACATGCCACCACAGTGTGTTCATTGGGTTCTGGGGTTGGAATACAGGGCCTTAGGCATGATAGATAAGCACTCTACCTTCATTAGTATGTTTTGGTTAATAGAGACCCCCTGTGTTCAGCATGCCTGGCCAGCTCTGCCACAACTACATATGGAAACCCCAGGCCTGAGGACAGAGGACTCAAGACTGTTGCCTTCTTTCCCAATAGCAACTGAGTCCTCTGCAGAGCCTTCTAGGCCTCACATCAAGCAACATGCCTGGCAACACTTGAGAGCACATTGTGCTTTTCTGGGGTGCTTGCAGAAGCATGCTGTTTATCTCTTTCTAAACACTGATAACTGCTGGATTCATTTAGAACATCAAATAATCCAAACACAGAAATATGCCTTTCCTGTCCTTAACAAAACGTCCACAAGTTCCCACAGGTTAGGTACATTTCACTTTTTTATACAAATCTGCTTTTCTCTCTCAGGTACTGATCCTCCGCAGAAAACTTTGAGTGGTTTTGTGGCTCTGCTGGGCCCTCTCAACACAACTTCAATGACCAACTGTACTGTGGAGTCCATTCTTTACCTGGCTGCCTTTTAATGGATAAACTGCTTTTATTTACTCACAGTAAAACAAAACCCAGCCAGCATGGTACCTGGGCTGCTGGTGTAAAGGGCTAGTGGTTGTGGTACATGCCGTGTCGTTACCTAGTTACAATGCACTGTCTTAGCAGAGCCACCAGTAAGAATCTTTGAGTTATAACTCACTGCTTCCCTTTCCTTATTTATTTTTCTTGTTTGTTGGTATTTGCAGTACTGGGGAATGAACATGGGGTCCTCCAGATGCTAGGCAAGTGTTCTGCCTCTGAGCTACATCTTCATCCCATTCCCATCTAAAATTTTATTTTGAAGGATTGGAGCAATAGTCCTGTGTTCAAAGGCTCCCCTTGCAAAGGAGCTGAGTTTGCTTTCCAACACCCACATGGTGCTCTTATAACCACAGCTCTGGGGAACTGATGACCTCTTCTGGGTTCTGAGGGTACCAAAACACAAGTGACATATACTCACACAGAGACAGACACACAGAGACAAACACACACACACACACACACACACACACACATTTAAAAAAGTAAAGGTAAATTTTTGAGACAGGATCTGACTAATTTGCCCAGGCTGACATCAAACTTGATCCTTCTGCCTCAGCTTCCTGACTACCTGAAATGATGGGCATTGGCTAGCATGACCAGTGTTCTTTGGTCATTATTTCTTCAGACTTTCAAGCCTGATCATGTTCTCAGTGGCAATGATTTACAAAAGAGAGAACTAACTAGTAAACTGATCTAACCCAGAGGTTCTCAGATGGAGGCAGCTGTTGTCCCCAAGTGCCATTTGCAAAGTTTGGAAACAGTTCTCATCATTACAACTGGGGTTGAGGATAGGAGTATCACACTAGCCAGTCCCCATGCTGCAGAGACTCAGAGTCCCAAAATGCCAGCAGCACCAGGCTGAGACCTGGCCTGGATTGTACCCGAAGGCTGTGCTGCTTGGTTTTGGTGCTGGAGGCTGTTCTCAGGGCTGGCCCCATGACTATTAAGCAGACGCTCTGTCACTGAGCTGTTCTGTCTCAGCCCTGCTCTTACAGGTAAAATGCTCTTAGCAGTCCCCATCAGATTCTAAACTGCACAAGTAACAGAAGGATTCCCCTGGGCTTTTGAAATAGAAACAGAACAGAGAGGAACACACAGTGCTAGTGAATCCTGCCCTTTTGTCACCAGCCACTGATGCTGTGAAGTCGTCACAAGCATCCTTAATCTGTGCTTGCACCTGTGGGAGACCCTGCACAGGGGCTTCTGAGGGAGGCAGCAGGCTGACAGGGTTTACTGAAGAGCAGCCTGAATTTTCTCTCCCTCTCCCTTTTCTGAACTGATTTGACTATGGATTGGCATGCTCTTCACTCTGCAGTTAAGGCCTTGAAGCAATGCTGCCCTCTGGCATCTCTGATAACCACCTCAGTCCTGGTTGGATGGGTGGAGCTGGCAGGTTCTACCTGCCAGGGGAGCCTTAAATTAAATGCACCTAAATTTAACTTGAGAATGTTCTCTGTCGATTTATTTAACAAGCTTTGGCCTGCTCAGTCCTGTAGCAAACAACAGAAGAAAACTAAATAGATTTCTTTTTAAAGCGTTTAAATTCAGTGCAAACAGTAGCCCACATTCAGAGTATTTGAAATTCCAGGAAGATGTGAGGGGTTAGAAGGCTTACCCACTCATTCTAGCAGTGTCTAACTTAACTGCATTGAAAGGTACTTATCATAATTGTTGTAGGTTTGCTTATCTAGTGTTTTGTGCATGCATGTGTATATATGTATGTTTGCATGTGTGATGTGTATGTATATGTGATGTGTGCTTACGTGTATGTATATATGTGTGTTTGTGTATGTGGATGTTGTAGATTTGTGTTTATGTGTATATGAATATGTGTGTTTGTACATGTGATGTGATACATGTATCTGTACGTGTATGTGTGTACATGTGTGGAGGTCAGAAGACAATTTGCAGTAGTTCCCTCCCACCACCATGTAGGTTCCAGCAATTGAACTCATGTCACTAGGCTTGGCTGCAAGTACCTTTATCTGCAGAGCCACCTGTTGGGTGTAAATATATTGATTTATTTCAGTTAATATGTGATAGCTGCTGCTTTTGGAGACTGAATAGCTTTAGAACTACACTGATGGAAATAAGTCTGCAGGATACTGTCTTAGACACAGTCTTTCACATAAAACTAGTTATTCAACAAGTCTGGTTGAACATTTAAAATCCAGACCCTAAACCAAGCATGATGATGCTACCTATAATCCCAGCCCTGGGAGGTGGGCTAGGAGGAGCCTGAGTTCTAGGCCACCCTGGACTACATAGCAAAGGCCTTGCCTCAAAAAATGCACAAGATCCAGATTCTGGAGTCAGGTTGCCTAGCTCCAGCTCAGCCTCGGAGATTCCTTGGGGGAGTACATGGGGAATGGAGATGTCACCACATCCCTCCACCATTCCTGTTACTTGTGTGTCAGATGGTAGTGACAATATTAATATTATCTCTCTCCCTCACAGTTTTCAGACTTAGTCAAACCAGGGATTCTCAGTGTACACACCCCGAATGCATGGAACCATGTTAGCAATGCACGCATTCTGCTCCCACCGAGACCCTCTAAAGTCCTAATGCTTCTGCTCTGCGAGGCTGGAAAGCAGTGTTAAACCCAGGTACTACAGGTCTAGGACACGGTGCTCAGGGGACTTTGGCTGCACTGTCATGAAGTCTCTGTGGCTTCTCATTATCACACACTTGATCTCACTATCATTTCTTTGAACATAGTTCTGTTTGTGGGGTCATCCTGGTCTTCACAGACCTCCTGCTGTTCCTCAGGCACAGAGTGACGCCTGCCATCACCTGCCCCTGGCATCTTCTGTTCTCAACTTTGCTGTGATACCGTGCCTGCCCCAGGCTGCTTCTTTGGGTCTCATGCAGATTTTGTTGCCTGCTTTCTACAATACCAAGGTCTTTGAGATTGGGGGTGTGTCCTGACCCCAGAAAGCCCCTGGACACTGCACAGTCCACGGATGTTTGGCCCTATTATTGTCGTCCTAGGTGAGGCCACGCATCCACAGCCTGGCTTTGACATTTTTAGGCAACAGTTTTAAGTTTGGTGAGACACAAAAGTAGGGTGACAATAGGCATTCACTGTGTGTCCCTTCTCTCAGAGTTCCTGGGTCTTGGTCCCTCGAGTATAGCATGTCACGGTTGTTCATGGTGGGAGGGTGAGCCCAGTGGTGCGCCTACACTGGCAATGGAAACAAAAGCTGCTCATCATCCTTCATCTCGTTATTTAAGCATACACCCCCACTCTGTTTTCTTCAGTTTGCCCTAGAAGATAAATTCTATACAAAAACAAACTTGGATCTTTTTCTCTCTAGCACCTAAATGTAGCATAAATATTTGTTAAATTAACAGATGAATGATTGAGCTGTCTGTAATTTACTTGAGACTAATTTGGTCAAGAAAGAATGACATGTTTGCTCCACTAAATTTAAAGTTTAATCTGTATGATCAGTTTCCTTAGCCTATACTGACTAGTGTAACAGCAAACATCTTAAGACTTACTAATTAGCAGGTCACATGTGAACATGTGTGATATTTGAAATTGTCAGGCTATAAAGACAGGCTAAGGTACTTTAGGGACAGTCATAATCCTTACAGTGCATAGGACAGAAAAAAATGAGTCGTTACCCTGAGCCTCACAGGATGCCCTGAGAGCTATTCTTTAAATAGTGTCAGCTCCAGCCATTGGTCTGGGCAAACCTCGGGCTGTCTAGCCCCACCTGTGCAGCGTTGCCGACTTCATGCAGCTTGCAGGTCAGAGCCCTCAAACAAACAGAGCTAGAAAGCCATCTAGAGAATAGGAAAAGAGGTTTCCACTTTGAAGTCAGTGTGTGTTTAGTAAGGCTCATGATCTGTAACAGATCTGGGATGAGACTTCCTTTCTTGTGTCTTCCGGGTAAGGAGATCCTGGGGGAATGGTGACCTTCCTGCTGCTCACTCTCTGGAGCTGAGAGTGAGGAAGGGTCAAATTACTTCAACCAGTTTGTAATTGGCCAAGTTGTGCTTACCCCTACCAAATCACCCTAAGAAAACACAGTGATGCGACCTACCTCATTAAAAGAAAACTTGAGGAAAAATGTATAGCCATCTATCTTAAAAGATTCATCATTGTGTTGACATATGATTTCAAACAAATATATGCTTTGTAACAAAATGATCTAGATTGTTTTTCTTTTCTTTTAGCTTATTATCGGGATGGGACGTGAGCATGCCAGGGCTCCAATGTGAAATTCAGAAGACAACCTTTGAAAGTTGGTTCTCTTCTTCAGCGTGCAGTGTGGAGATTAAAGTCAGGTGACCATGCTTCCTTGGCAAGCCCTTCTGCCCCCTGCGCTGTCTCACCAGCCCTAACTAGACATTTTTCTTAATTTGAAAAGCATTGTATCACCTGGTGGTGGTGGCACATGCTTATAATTCCAGCACTCTGAAAGAAGAGGCAGGTAGATCTCTGAGTCAGAGGTCCTCCTGGTCTATAAAGTGAGTTCCAGGACAGCCAGGAATACACAGAGAAACCCTTTCTCAAAAACAAACAAAACAAAATAAAAAAGGAAAAGTGTATCTAAATATAATATTGAATAAATTGAAAGCTATGGTAGGGTGTGTTTTACGTGTGATACACATACAGTCCTGGAGAGGCAGCAGGGCAAATCAATGAGGTAGCATAGCATGTTGAAAACCTGGCCATCTGTCACTACTTGTTAGGATTTTGACCTTTATTTTGTAATCTTCAAGTTCTAAGTAACATTTGGGTTTTTTTTTTTTTGAGAAGTTTGAACTGTGTTACTAAAAGTCAGAAATTTTAAATACCTTCTTTCTTGCTAATAATATTTCAGCAAAAGCCCCCACTGCTCTCAGCTGGTTAGACCATATATGCTAGGACCATATATGTTAGACTGTATATACTGGGACCATGTAGGTTAGACCATATATACTGGGACCATATACGTTAGACCGTATATACTGGGACCATATATGCTGGACTGTTCCGGGGAGGAAAGTCTCCTATTACAATGCACAAATAAACACAAATGTGGTAGACATCTAAACTCAAAGAGCAAAAGACTCACTGTGAGAAAGATGTGTTGGCCATAGATTTCAGGTAGTTTGGGAACAGGAATTCTGATTTTGGCAGAGAAAGTTAATAACCTCTCAGCTTAAAAAAAAAAAACAAAAAAAAACATAAATTTCATTATCTTTTAAACTTCAGTATACTTACTTAACTTCAGCACACACAAAGTATCGTAGGCAAAGATAGAAGATAATTGCTGCAAATGCAGCCAGCCACGAATCACTATTTGAAATGTACACATAACATTAGGCAAATGAAGAAACAGAAAGCAAACCCTTGAGGACCGTGGTGGAGCATGGTGAATGGGCAGCTTACAGAGGAGCTATTGGGAACGACTGGTAAGCCCTAGGATTCCAACAGGCTTACCCTCCTTCCACAAAGCTGGGCCACCATGAGGAACAGCATCGGTGTCCTGCGGCCTTGTGCCCTGGAGGGGGGAGAGGGCCTCCACAGTCGCCAGACCACACGTGAGGGCTGGAGCTTCAACACCTGGTCTGTCAGCTTCCAGAGTCCCCCAGCAACTCCGGTAAAACATACTATAAAATGGATTTCAACAGCAACATTAAGTAGCAATGTCTATAACCCAGAAAACTATAGATGCGCCGAATTCTGGACTCCCTGGGGTCCAACAGGAGCTGTTTCCCTCCTGAAGGCGACTCAGACGCTCTCCTGGGCACTCAGACGCCCACTCTCTAGCAGAACTAAGTCAGGTTCTGTTTGGGTTCATGCACTGGGCCCTGTGTTTCAACTCCAGCTTCAGGAAGAACCTACCTTCCTCAGTCGGCTGAGAGAGTGCAGCCTAGCGCAAGACCGAGGAGGGTATAAATGTCCTACCTTGGGACATTCTTAATGGCTCCATATCCCACCACAGTTACAATCCAGAGTACTGCCTGGGTACAGAAAGAGAACCTGAGAGTCTGAACACTGGGACAATTGCCTGCAACCGCCTGAGGTGTCACCAACCAGGAGACGTTCGGTAAGCTTCAGTCTGGAGTCCGAAGTCTGATCTGCTCCCGAGTGACTTCTGTAGGCATGCTTTGTGCACCAGCTCTGCACAGAGGATCAATGTCAGCCCCTCCATATTGGTCCCGTTGGCCTGTCCAACATGCTATTTTGCTAAGAATTGTTTGATAAACATTTAATTAACTAAACTTTGGCCGCCTGGGAAAAGACCGGAGTCTTATAAACACTGTCTTCGTGCACAATGGTTCTTAGGATTTTAAGAACAAAGCCGAGTGCCTGCTGGAAAATGTCCCCTTTTGAGCATAAGGTATGGCATTGTAGAAGGAATATGTGCAGGGAGATCGCTGTGCAGGGAGATCGCTAACTTCAATTTTTTTTTTTTTTACAACAAAGCAAGCCTTTTAGAACTCATGGGAAAGATGCCAGGACAGAGATTTGTCCCTTTGCCATTTCCAGTAGGAGAATTCCTTGGGGGGTTTCTCTGCGTCTCAGACAGATTTCACCAGTGGCTAAGCAGCAATCGCTGACTCAGAAAGCTAGATATGCAGAACTCAGATTCTCTGGAGCCTAACAGAAGCTTTCTATTTCCCTTCTGAAGGTGACTCAAAAGCCTTGATTTAATCTACACAGATTTTCTGTCCATAATCTGAAATTCCTTAGACGGCTCAGTTCCCTTTATACTTCCCACAGCAAGAGATGGCCAGGCTCTGACTGCTTGTGGAGGGAACACCTGACCTCCGGGGGATATGAAATTTGACGAAGATAATACCCCGAGCATTAGCAATGTCCTACATGCGAACTCATACAGAGTTCAGCAAGCACATTCCCAACTAACATACTAGCGGTCTTTCTGCAAAGTCTGCAATTCATGACTGCAAAGGCCAAACACTTTTTCACCCGTGAAATTGAGAAACAACATTGAGAATAAGTATTTAGGAACCATGCAAAGTAATTTATAGAGCAGAAAGGCAAAGGCACTGTGTTAGAAACCAAGATACACCCTGGACAAAAGGAATATTAATCGAGCAAAATGAAATGGATCAATTCAAGAAAGTTCTAAATCCTAACAAAGATTAATCATGTGTTTTTTCAAAATATTATTTTTTGGTTCCATACAATGACATACACCGTGGGAGATGACAAGAATGGCTACTTATTTATTTATTTTTGTTTTTTTGAGACAGGGTTTCTCTGTCTAACAGCCCTGACTGTCCTGGAACTCACTTTGCAGACCAGGCTGGCCTCAGACTCACAGAGATCTACCTGCCTCTGCTTCCCAAGTGCTGGAATTAAAGACAAGCACCACCATTTTCCAGGTAAGAAAGACTATTTCTGTATATAAGGTATTGATTGTGTCTCTAAAGGTCTCTAAAGGCAGGACTAGTTTGGACCCAAACTCTGAGATACATAACTTTTGCCTTCAGTTTTCCTATTCCTGTTTTTGCAAACTTCTTCTAGTCCTTTTTCTCTCTATAGCTTAATTTTTAATTTTAAGTACCATGACTAAAACAAATAAATATGTTAATAATTGTATATCCAGCTACAGTGGTTGTAACTTTCTCTTGCAAATTCTGTATGTAAGTACTTTATTTACATCATTCCCACTTCTTCCTCTCTCCCCTCCAACTCCTCTCCCACTCCCACTCAGACTCAAGACCTTTACTTTTCTAGTTATTATTGTTATATATTAAATGCTGTGTACTACATACACACATATGTATATACATATACAATAGTATATAATATACAATTACATTGAGTCCATTTACTGTTGCTCATAGGTACATGTGTTTAGGGTCGAGCCTTTTAGATTGGGTAACCTATGGGGTCTCATCCCTGAAGAAAACTGATTCTCCCTCTCTTGGCAGTTGTTAGTTGTCTGATAGCTCTTCATTTATAAGTGAACCTTGTGAAAGTCCCCCATCCACACTAGCTGATGATTGGTGTACTCATTGCGCAGGTCAATCTTATTGTTGGCAACTGTTTTGTTAAGGTTGTTTTTGGGTAACCTTATTGCTAAGATTTCATGGGTGTAATTTCAAGAGTGCCTGCATCTTAATGAGAGTTTAGGTCTGTATATCCTCTCTGCCCTGATGAGCTTGTGGTACCAAGAAACTCACAGGCTAGGTCTCTTAAAGCCCAGCTCCTTAAACTCTGGGCCGCGAACTCACAGGAGATCATGTGACTGGAGGTGGGTGTTACAGATGTTTTAACAACACTAAAAGATTTATAAATACACAATTACCAAGAATTAATGAAAAATATCTGTGTGATGAGTCTGAGGTGTTGCTTGGGTTGCAGCACAGACGTTCCTGGCAACCTTGGTTCCGAACGTGCAGCTTGCACGCTCTGAGCTTGTGTGTTGTAATGCCACTCAATGCCAACTGACTACGACCATCTGGGACACTTTACCTCAGACGCAGTACCACATCCTTGGTGATAGTTTTGTTGCAAGCTGTAGTATCTTTACTGCTCAGACAGTTTTCTGCTTTTATAGAAACATAATGATAACAAAAGAGAAAGACTTTCTGCCTTGCCCAGTGTCATTTCTCAGCAGGGATGTGTGGTCAAGTGAGTATATTTTGGGTTGGCTAGAAGCAGAGTGTCTGATTTTGAAAGTTGATCTTTAAGCTGCTGAGTTGAGTTTTATTTTTAAAAAATCTTTAAAAGGAAAAAAAAATCTTTAAAAGGACATTGGTTTGGGATTAAGGAGAATTTCTAGTTTCTGAAATGGCCTTAAATGTGTATCTGTTATTTTGTACTACGTGCTGATGTGAAATGGTATTCTCAGCATTGCTTATTATAAAATCAAAACGTTAATCAACTCTGAGAAGCGTTCTCCAGACTCTACAGTGCCCTGAAGTCGCACACACTCTGCCAAGATTTAATTATTTATGTAAAAACAAACAAGAACATCATCTCATTAGAATGCAAATTTACTTTTATCTAACATGCGATAAAAAAAATGACTGCATGCTGAAGAAGTGTTTCAAACTGACTTAAAATTTATTATCAGTGAATAATATTAATGTTTGATGTGTATAGCTACTTTGCATCCCCGTAACCCGGAGTTGTATAAATATTTTGCAAATGGAAAGGAGTCATGTGTGGAAAGGTTGAAGACATGCCACTTAAACGTCAGAAAGTCACGCATATCTTAGCGTTCTAGATTGGGAAGTGCAGGATGGCGCAGTGGGCAGGCTGAGTTTCTGGGAGGTCCTTCCTGAATGGCAGGCAGCTGAGCTCGTGTGAGAAGAACTAAGAGAAGAACTAAGAGAAGAACTAAGCTCTCGGGGACTGGAGAGATGGCTCAGTGGTTAAGAGCATTGCCTGCTCTTCCAAAGGTCCTGAGTTCAATTCCC
>JAQHUG010000124.1:2461373-2475750 GCA_028555095.1 Dicrostonyx torquatus
TAGAGTTTTCCCAGCTCTCATCATCCCACTACCAAGAGCTCAAACTTGTATCATTTAAATTCTTCTTGACATTCCATTTTGTTATCTTACCCAAATTGGCAATGAAGCATTGCCTGTTGGTACTCTGCTCCCTGCCCGTTTCATTCTTGGAGGCAGAGTGGACAGCAGGGTAGGAAAGAGATGTGTCTCTGCCCACCTGACTTGTTTCAACACCTTCTGCTCCACAGGGCTACCTGAGCTTGAACTCTGAACCTCCACAAGTGTGAACTAAATAAACTTATTCTTTTTTATAGGTTGGCTGTCTCCAATGTGTTGTTGCACTAACACCAGGCTGACCACTGGTCTCTGGGAGACTATGACTCCAACAAAGCCACGCCTCCCAACAGTGCCACTGCCTATGAGTTTATGGGCGTCAATCACATTTGAACCACACAACAAGTTTAAAAAGTTTTCTAAAAAGACAAAGTATTGGATGGTGGGTCTGGGAGTGAATGTTATCAAAACACATTGTACAAAATCATCAAGGAACTAATTAAAAATGAGAAAGATGCAATACAATAGTTTTTATTAACAAATCTTGGACTTTATTCTTTTTGTCAGATTCTCAAATTTCTACACTTTTCTCACTGATGGGGTAGTCTTAAAATTGAAAACTAAGTTTGTGATGGTACAGCACTTGTCTTCACAGAACATGACCTTGGATCATTGTATAAGTAGAGGTCATCCCAACCATGGTTTTGTACCCAGCAAGATGCTTAGGTAGAGAAAAGACACATCCTGACACACTGCACTGCTCTGTCCAACCTTCCCACTCCACCATGAGTAACTAAGACCCATGGTGACTCCTGGGAGCCAGGCAGGTCCACCAAAGGCTTTCCCTGAGGCCTTGATGTGTGGAGAAGGAATGTGGTTCCCTGCTTAAAACCAGGAGCATGCTTGGCAAGGCCAGTAAAGACCTAGGTCTAGGGCCTTGGGAGAGCTATGATTTTGGATCCTGAGAACCCAACTCTTCTTCCGAAAGGGCTATGATTGTCAGTCCCAAGGCGGTGTGTGCTGGTCTGAAGCACACTAAGATATCCTGTGCTCCCTTTAAACAACATTGCTTGATTAGCTTCCTGCTGACTTTATCCCACTGTGTGATAATTTTTGCTTTAATTCCCTTCTCCCACCTTAAAATTGAACATAAAATGCTGTACTTCCTTTTTATATGTAATTTATTTTTATTTTATGCACATTCATGTTTTGCCTACATATATGTCTGTGTGAGAATGTCAGATCTTGGAGTTATAGACAGTTGCAAATTGCCATGTGGGTACTGGGGATTCAACCCAGGTCCTCTGGATGAGCAGCCAGTGTTCTTAACCACTGAGCCATCTCTTCAGTGTGGGTGCTTGGAATTGAACCCTGGTCCTTGGGGAGGACAGTCAGTGCTCTTAACCACTGAGCCATCTCTCCAGCTCCAACATGCTGTACTTCTTAATAAACTTACTTGCATGAACCATCAGCTTGTGAAAGCTTCTCCCATTCCCAACTTTCCTATCTTGTTTATTTTCTCATCTCCTAGTCCTCTTTCTCAGGAACCTGTCAATGAAGAATGACCAGGACGAATGACATTCTAACAAGATTTTGGAGATTTCCTTACCAAATGAAATGTGTTTAGAAAGTTAAAATCATGGTGATTTCTCAGTATGTCCAATCAGAAGATGACTGTCATGATTCCTACTCCACTGGAGAGCTATACAGTCCTCAATGTTGAGCTAACTGGGGACAGTGGAGAGGGTGTGTGTAAGTTCTCCCTTCAGAGAGCAAAGTGGAAACAGGGACCAATTTGTAGATGGTATTTTTTGTGTTTGGAGAGCTAGTTCAGTGCTATGATGAGGAGTCAAAATTCAAAGACAGTTGATTAAGAAAGCCTTCAAAAAGAGAAGTACATTTAAAAAGTGTTCATCTCTCTGCCCCCCTATGTGTAGGCATCTGCATGGAGACTTTCTGGGTTTATAGCACACATGTTGTTCTGTGAGATGGTTAATATAGACTGCCAACTCGATAACATCTGAAATAACCTCAGAGACAAGCCTCTTGGCATACACATGAGGAGTTATCTAAATGGGTTTTCCTCTGGTCATGCCTGTAAAAAATTATCTAGAGGGGTTAGCCTCTGGGCATGCCTGTGAAGGATTATCTAGATGGGCTAGCCTCTGGGCATGGCTGTGAAGGGTTATCTAGATATGTTAGCCTCTGGGCATGCCTGTGAAAAGTTATGTAGATGGACTAGCCTCTGGGCATGCCTGTGAAGAGTTATCTAAATAGGTTAGCTTCTGGGCATTCCTGTGAAGGGTTATCTAGATGGGCTAGCCTCTGGGCATGCCTGTGAAGGGTTATCTAGATGAGTTAGCTTCTGGGCATGCCTGTGAAGGGTTATCTTAATTAAGATAATTGAAGTGTCAACAGGGGTGACAACATCCCATGGGTTGGGTCTTAGACCGCCAGAGAGGAAGCTGGATGAGCAGCAGCACCTGTTCCTTTCTGACTGTGAATATGTATGAGCAGCTGCAGCAAGCTCCTGCCACCACAGCTTCCCTACCATGAGGATGAACCTTCAAACTGAGAGACAATAAACCCTTCTCCATTAATTTGCTTTTGTCAATGTCTTTTATCAAGTAATTAACACATTATATAACTTGCTTTTTCTTTTAAGTCTCAAAACAACACATCCATCTTCCTGTACATACATCTAAACCTCAATTTGTCTGACAGGTACAAAATGTATAAGGTGTGCATTCTCCCTTTTTCATTGCTAACAGTCTGGAAGACAGTCTCTCCCTCATTATGGTCTTTACAAGGGGTGCTATTAGTTGAATATGTCCCCCAAAAGTTTACACTTCAGAAACTTAATCCCTAGATTAGTATGCTGATGCTCTTTAAAAGTCAGGCCTTGGAGAGGTAATTAGAAGCAGATGAGGCCATAAGAATGAGGCATCCCTGGCAGCCTTGTATGAAGGTAGAGACCCACAAGCTAGAAGATGGTTCTGCCTTGCCATGTGTCTCTACCATACTGTGATACAATAAATGCTAAGGAGACATTGCTTCCATTCTGGTTTTCTAGCTTCCAGAGATATGGGCCAAATAAACTTCTTTATAAACTACTCAGACCCAGGTATTTTATCATAGTGGCAGAAAGCAGGCCAAAGCAGGAAGTGCCTGACTGGAGGGGAGTCATGATGGGTCCCTGAGATTACTCCTGAAGCTCCTGACACTGGGTCCTCAGCTGCCTGGCACCCTGTTTACCTAATGGATCACAGCAAGTTGACTGGTGTTTTTCAGAAGACCAGGATGAGGACACAAACTCTTTCAAAAGAAAAAGGAAACATGATTCCCCTTCGCTTCTTTGTTTGTCAAAGAGACAACTCTGCATAGATGCAAGAGTAAAACATTTTTTGAAATAATGGTGCACGGCCCCTGGTGTTCCAGAATCTCTTCGAGCTAGTGGAGGTAACTGAGGGAGCTGCGGTCATAGATTGTCCTTTTGTTTTGTTGTTCCGCACAATGTTCCTCGGATTGACCACTCATGAAGCAACCTTGACTCTCCAAGCCTCCTCTGACTTCCTAGGGTCCAGTCTCCTATCTGCACCCCATTTTAAGAGACCAGGCTCCATTCTGGAGGGCACAGATTCGGCCCCCTGAGTTGTGAGTAGCTGCCCTTCTCTGTGGCATGCTTTAGGAGGATCACGCTGACAGAAGGACGGTAGACAGGAACAGGCATGTCTCGGTGCTTCTCCACCAGAAACCTGAGTCGGCTAATCTCCTCAGGACTTGAAGAAAACAGTTTACCACTAATCTGCACCTGTGGAGGGATCCATGATCAAGCTGATGTGCCCTCCCAGTTGGACTCAGACTCCATTCCGTATAAAGTGATGACCTTCCTGAACTATGCCAAAGATGCACTGACTTCCCCACCCCAACCACCCCAGCCTGATTTCTATGGCAAAGATCTCCATGGTAGAGAATGTGATGTGGGATGTATATATGTTACTTTATTGGTTGACAAATAAAGCTGTTTTGGCCAATGGCTTTGCAGAGTAAAGTCAGGCAGGAAATCCAACTGGAGACAGGGAGAGAGAGAATAGGCAAGCAAAGAAGACACCGGGTAGTTGCCAAAGGAGAAAGACGCTAAAACCTTTCCGGTAAGCTACAGCCTCACAGCGATGCACAGTTTAATTTAAAAAAAAAAAATTGGCCAAACAGTGTTGTAATTAATATAGTTTTGTGTGATTATTTGGGTCTGGGTGACCGGAAATGAATGAGCAGTCTCCTACTACAAGAATGCCTCAGTGTGAGGCATCAGAGTGACCCCCAATATTCTTCAGCAGAAAACAGGACAAAGCTATGGTTTCATCTGCCAAACAAATCATGACAGAATGGACATCCTTCTCAACCCTTCATACACAGCCGCCCCAGAATCACAGCGGGTAAGTACAACTGTCGAGTCTTAACACTGAACATCTGGACACATCAAGCACCCATGTCCCTATGCGTGCAAAGTTCTTTAAAGAAAGAGCAGAGGCTGGGCTTGGTGACAGGCCAGAACCTGGGAGGCTGAGGTAAGGACACTAAAAGTTCAAGATCAGCCTGGGCTGTTGGAACAGGGTTTCTGAGGCAGAGAGGAGAGGAGGAGGCCAAGGTACTGCTCAAAAGACAGAAGTAGAGGCACCGGCACCAGTTCTGAAGAGAACACAGGGAGTGAGGGTCAGCTTTGGAGAGGGGTCAACTCTGGGGAGGGGTCAGTTATGCAGAGGGGACCAGTTCTGGGGAAGTGGATCAACTCTGATGGGGTCAGCTATGCAGAGGGAGTCAGTTCTGGGGAAAGGAGGTCAGCTATGGAGAGAGAGGGGTCAGCTCTGGGGAGGGGGTCAGTCATGCAGAGGGAGTCAGCTCTGGGGAGGGAGTCAGCTCTGGGGAGGGGGTCAGCTCTGGGAAGGGAGTCAGCTCTGGGGAGGGGGTCAGCTCTGGGGAGGGGGTCAGCTCTGGGGAGGGGGTCAGCTCTGGGGAGGGGGTCAGCTCTGGGAAGGGGGTCAGCTCTGGGGAGGGGTCAGCCCTGGGGAGAGGGGTCAGATCCAGGAAGAGTTATATATGCATTACTTGGTTTTGCCTTCAGTGTATAAGCCGAGTACCCAGGAAGCGGCTTCATGACTTGATGCTTCTGTTCAGTACAAGGAGACCCAGTTCAGAAAGTCAGCAAGTGTAACAGCATGTCTGGAAAACAAGTACAAAATGTTTTTTCTATATTAATAAACGGGAGTGAATACTGAAGAGATTAGAAAATTAAATTCTAAATATGGATAGAAAGGAAGATATATAAAACACAAAGAAGGAAAATAAATTTCAAGCAATCCAATGCTACAGAATACATCAAAAAAAGTGCAGGAAAACTGTTCCAGCTGACGATGACATGCATATACAAGTTTAAAACGCAAACGGCAGATTGGAAGACAGTTTTTACAATATAGTAGGTGGATTGTTACTCATAAAAATCATTTCCAGTCAGTACCAGCGTGTTAACTGATCTGGAAATAGAAGAAATGAGAGCAGTGGGAACAGAATGGCCCAGGACTCTGGACGCTGTCTGACCTCTCAGAAGTCGCAAAGAGCAGAGTGAACCGTGAGATCCTGTGTCTCACCTAATGGATGAAAACCAGAAAATGCCAATAAAATTCAGTGTTGACAAAGGAAAGAAAGGAGCTTGCTTTCCTCCTCAGTGCTGCTGCTGAAAATGCCCCATATTTGCTCCAGTCTCCTGGGAGTCTTCCCTAGGAGCACGCACATACATGTTTGCAAGCGACTGTGGCTCCCGAATACATGTAGTATGCAAAAGCAAGCCACACAAAAGATGAGCGCTAACACAGCACAACACTGTTCTCTTGAAAAAACTAAAACAAGAACCCAAAGTGTACCATGTATGTCCTTGCACACGGGTAGTGTGTGTCTGTGTGAGGCACGTGGGATGTGCGTACGTGTGTGTGTTTCTGTGGGATATGGGGAGGTGAAAGCGCTTCTGTGTGGTGTATGTGTGGCATGTGACAGAAGTGTATTCATGTCTGTGTGGTATATGTGTGCTCATGTGTGTGTATGTATGTGTGCATGCATGATGTATAAGGTGAGTGTGGTAGGGACGCATGTAGTGTGATATGTATGCTGTATGTTTGGAAGGTGTGTGCATATGGTGTGTATATGTGCATGTGGGTATGTGTGAATCATGTGTAGTCAGGGGCGGTATATGTGGTATGTGCGGGAGTGATGTGTGTACTTAGTATCTATGAGATATGTACAGTATAATATTGTACGACATGTATGCAGTATCTCTGTTATGTATGTGTGGACATGTGTGTGGGTGCGGTGTATCTTAGGCATGTGCATGAGTGTATGTTCGAGGGTTGTTTGTGGGAAGTGCAGCATATGTTGTGTATGTAAGGTCTGTGGTGTGTGTGGTGTGTAGGACTTGAGGTGTGGGTCTCTGTGAGGCTTATCACAAGTAGTATGTCTGTGATGTGGTGTGTACAATGTGTTGGAGGTGTATGACTTGCAGTATGCCTGTGTTTGCAAAGTATTCATGCATGAGATCAGCGTGTGTGTTTGGTGCATTGTATACATATATGAAGTATGTCAGTGTAAAGTTTGTGATGTGAGTATGGTATGTTGTGAGTAGCATTGTGTGATGTTTGTAGTATGTATCTGTGTAAGGTTTATTTTCATGTGTAATACAAGCATGATATAGGGGTGTGTGTGTTGTGAGCAAAATGTATGTATGTATATAGTGTGTGTGTATGCAAGGCATGCATGTGTGAGGACTGTTTGAGGGCTGTAGAGCATGCGTGTGGGTACATATGGTGTGAAGTGTGTGTGAGGCGTGTCCTCTGGTGGGACTCTCCCCTAAGTCCCTGTAGGTGAGAGGAATAGGTGTCACCCATCCCTTCCACTGTGCTCAGTCTTGCAGCTTTCCCAGTGGACACTGCATGTTGCTATTCCACCCCTGGAGCTGCTCTCATGCCTTCTGGCTGCCAGGGAGGTGGGGCAGTCTCTCAGCCCGACACAAGACACCTTTCTCTCAGAGTCCCTTAGTGGTTGCTTCTGTCTTCTTGTGCAGCCTCTTTCCTGGCATCACAGAGGTCTCCACTAAAAGAGTGTTTGGCGAGCTGAAGGAACGACTCAGCAGTTAGGAACAATGGTTGCTCTTCCAGAGGACCTGGGATTCAACTCACAGCATCTACCTGGCGGCTTACCCCTGTCTGTAATCCTGCTCCAAGTGATCTGACACCCTCACACAGATATACATGCAGGCAAAACACTAATGCACATAAAAAGAGTGATTGTCATGTCTGTGGTAACATCCTACCTGATGAGAATGTGAGAGAAAGTTCTGGCAACACAGTTCAAGTATTAATGTCACTGAAGGAATTGTCCCCACTCTACCCTCAGCACCCAGAACAAAACAGGAGAAGAGGCACACTGTCGGTAGAGGCAACCTTCTTTATTCAGAACTTGCCAGAAGAAAAAAGGCAGTGTAGTGGCAGAGCTGGGTCAGAGCTCCCAGCCCCGGGTATCTGTCTGGGAAGGGGTATCTAGCAGTGAACATGAGGTCTCGGAGAATGATGGGGAAATAAGGCTTCCACCTCTTTAATTATTTGCAAGTAAACCATTTCTTAAGGAGAATAAGAATTACATGTAGTAGTCTTTTGTTTTATATACTTACCCATTTTCTACAATATTTAGCAGAAAAACCAGAACTTGAAAGTTAGTAATTTTGTATCAATGTACATATTTCAGACTTTATTTATTACAAGGAGGAATGTAAATACTGAAGAGAAAAGGCTTATCAAAACACATTACACAAGGGGCAAAACTGAAAACAGTACTACAAAAAAATACCTAATGCTGGGTGGTGATGGTGCATGCCTTCAATTCTAGCACTTGGAATCAGAGGCAGGTAGTTCTCTGTGAGTTTGAGGCCAGCCTGGTCTGCAGCGTGAGTTCCAGGACAGCCAGGGCTACATACTGCTGTAATAAGCAGGAGCAGCAGGCTGTGTCCCACCCGGCTCCCGGCCACACGTCCACATGGCTATACCCAGAATACACAAATTACACACAAACTGGATTCATTTAAATACTGCCTTGCCCATTATCTCTAGCCTTTGCTTGGCTACCTCTTGCATCTTATTTCAACCCATTCTTAAATAGTCTGTAAGTCACCACGAGGTAGTGGGCTTACCGGGAAGATACAGCATGTCTGACCCTGGCGGCTTCATGGCGGCTCTCTCCCTGACCCAGTCTTCTTCCCAGCATACTGTTCTCTTTTCCTTGCCTATCTAAGTCCTGCCCTATCAAAAGGCCCAGGCAGCTTTCTTTATTAACCAATGAAAGTAACACAAAATGTAGAAGAACCCTCCTACACCAACATACCTCCTCCCTAGACCGCTTCAGCCCGCATGCTCTGAACTGCTCTGTAGTACTGCAGATGTCCCTCCATGGCACCCCCTCTCTACCCTAAGCTTGGGGGCATTTGAAAGAGCAAACATCTTCTCAGACTCTGGCTCTCTGCTCCAACATTAGTGACCGACTCTAGCCAATGACTCATAGGCTAGTTACCCACCTGTACGGCAAGCTGTTCAGTCGCTATTCGTACACAGGCTCCCATGTGTGCATGTGCATGAACACACACACACTTTATGCCTTCTTTTGAGAATGTCATGTATAATTTCACAAGTTCATCTAAAGAGTGGCATAAACCTAATCTTGAATTCTAACATAAGTGAACTGTAGCTTCTAGAAAAATTTATAAAACTCTAGGATTTTTTAGCTCTGTCATATCACAACAGTGCTATAGTGATTATTTTTTAAAAAAAATCAAAGTGTCCGTTTCATTTCTGGGGGAAAAATCCAGTTTTAAAGTTTGCTGTGAGGTGTGCTATAAAGTTTGTTGTAGACTCTCTACGCTTCAGGATGAGAAATGCTTGGGCAGAGTAGAATACATTGGGTGGTTTTGTATTTCCTAAGGGAAACAGTGTTTTTCCTCACCCACTAAAAATGAAAAAAAGTCATAGTTTTTAAACCATTGCTTTTTAAGTGTGCAGTGCTGGGAATTAAATCCAGGGCCTCATACATGCTCAGTCCACACTTTTGGAGCTGCAGCGCAGCACATTCTTGATGCTTTAAATAGCTGGTTAGTGTGCTGTGCGTGCTGTCGGCATGATTCTGATCTACAGCGTGTGAGAACCCTATGAGCTAGGCACCCTGCTACGGTTCTCATCTTACACATCCCCTAAAGGCCCATGTGTTAAATGCTTGGTCCCCAGTACACTCTCCTTGAGAAGTGGTATCACCCTTAAGAAGTAGGCCTATTAGGGCCATGCCCCATCTCTTCCAACATACATTGCACCCAGGATGGTGATGCTAACCAACGGTAGGATCTTTAAGACATCGTTGGGAACATTGCCCTCCAGAAGAGGGCAACCCACTATTTCCTACAAGAATAAGTTGTAACGGAGCTTGCTTGTCCCCTAAATCCTCTAGTTGTCTGTCTTGCCTGTGATCTCCTAGGCACTGTCGTCATCGTGACACCATCTGCCACAAAACCCTCGTGAGAACTGAGCAGAGGCTTTTAAATAAAACTATGAGCCAAATTAACTTACTTTTTTCCTACAACACTGAAAGCCACATGTTTTGACATAGTGAGAGAACGTTGCTTTCATCTTTTCTGTTGTTGGACTCACTAATTATAACTGACTTCAGAACTTCCTGAAGGGGGCAGATTATCTAAACCACTAGCTGCTTTAGTGTCTTGTAATTATAGTTAATTGATTCTCGCTTCTAAGTTTAAACAATGGACATTTAAGAGTTGAAATTAACGGTGCTGCAGCAGCCAGTGTGAAATAAGTGTAAGGTCACCAAAGCCAAGAACTGGAGCTGGGCACAGTGGCTCATGCCTTTAGTGTCAGCTACTTGGGAAACCAGGAAAAGAGGCTTAAAGGAGTCTGAGTATTCAAGACCTGCATGAACAACACAGAAAGACCTATCTTTAAAATGCATTTTAAGATTAAATCCTAGAGGCGGAAGAGATAGTTCAGTGGTCATGAGTACTGGCTGCCCTTCCAGAAGACCCAGGTTCAATTTCCAGCACCCACCTGATGGCAACTCATGCCAAGGGATCTGACGTCTTCTTCTGGACTCTGAAGGCACTGTACACATGGTACACAGAAATTCATTCAAGCAAAACATCCATACAGGTAAAAACAAATAATAAAAATGAAAAAAAATATCCTAGCACCAGGCATGAGTGAAATTAATTGTATTGCTCTAATGGCAGATCAATAGTCCTTTTAATTAGACCCATGATGCAACAAATTTTTGTGTGAATGCACACATGCATGCGTGTGTTGCATTAATATGTGTATGCATGAACAGAGGCATGTGTGTATGTGTATACACGCATGTGTATGCATGAAGTTGACATTGAATGTTTCCACCGTCATTCTTCCCCTTTTACTCATCACTGAGGCAGGGTCTCTCTGTTGAAAGTCGAGCTCACCCATGCAGGCTGTCAGGCGAGCCAGCTTGCTGCAGGATCTCCCACCTCCACCTTCTAAGCCGCTTATGCCAGCTCTGAACTCCTGTCCCCACATTCACACAGCAAGCACTTTATTCACTGAGCCTTCTTCTCAGCCCATAATGACATGTTATTAAGGTCACAGAGAAAGCCACAACAAATCAGAACTTGAAATAACATCATTCCCAGTATTTGCTTACAGTTTTTGTACAAACGGACTTAAACTGAGTGTTGATGACTAGAAACGAAATGTTGATGACTGAAACCACACGTGAAACACGTATCAAAATGAAAAATGCTATCTGGATAATAATGATGATTGCGGAAGCACTGTGGCGTTCAGAGGACTTCCAGGTCCCATGTCTGTGTGTAAAGAGTTTGGAATGCATCAACCCAACCTCACAACACAAAACAAAAAGCTGAAAGTCACTGATTTTTTTTCTAGATCCACCTATGGACTGGGACTGAGTTCACAGGGCAAACCTGTTTCCCCAGTCTGGTAGTCTATGCGAATGTGGCCTCATCACCACATCAGCGTAACTGAGGCCAATGTCATCAGAGCCAGGTAGTCTGAGGAACACCTAAAGGATGACTTGGGTGACTTCCAGAAGCTGTGTGTAGACTCCTGTGCATTAGAGACCATTGGAAGACCAGGAAGACACCACACCTTCACGGATTTTACCTCTAGAAACCCCCATTGGGTTCTCACAGAGACAAGAGAAACCATTTGCATTTGGGTTGGTGGGGGGGGAGGCAAAGATCAGAACTATGGACAAGATAATCTCCATTACACAGCCTGACTTCCGAAGATGCTGTCTTACCTGAGCACAGCCCTCCTACTCCTGCCATTCCTTTGAAGCTTTTCCTAAAATCTCCAAAGAACTTCTGGAACTCACAGTGCAGGGATGGGGCCGGCTGACACCTGAGCTCCCAGGGTGAAACACAGGAAGAAGCTTCTCACCACATCAAAGGCAGTGGGTTACACAAGAAAGCTGTAAGATTGTAAAAGGAGTTCCTGGGGATATTAGGTGTGGGGGGGGCAGGGACAGGAGGGGATGGGAGGAACTGCGTCCTGTGGCTGCCATAGAAAACACTAAACACAGATTCTGCACCAACAGAATAAAACCTTACACTACAAGCCTCCTCACCTCCCTTTATCACCTCACACATTGTGACCCACTTTCAGTAATTAATTAGTTGATTGATTGAAATCACAAGACATACTTCAAGAGAGAAACAGTCTGAAGGAGACATGGCAGCGTGGGAACCAGACTCCTGCAATTCAAGCCTCATTGCGTGAAATGACTGCTCAAGCTATGACAAATGAGTAGTGGGGATTCTAAAGGAGAGAAATGCAGAAGAAGCTTTTAAAATGGTAGTGGGCACTGGAAAGATGACGTAGTAGGGAGCTCCTGCTGCTCTTGCAGAGGACTGGAGTACAGTTCCCAGAACCCGTAGGGTCACAATTGCCAGTAACTCCAGCTCAACGGGATCTGACGCCCTCTCTTGGCCTCAGCAGGCATCTGCACTCAAGTGCACCCAGGCAGACAGACACACACACACACACACACACACACACACACACACACACTTAAAATCAAACAACATAAAAACCAAAAATCTTTAGTGAAGGCTGAGAATTTTCCAAAATTAACAAAAACTTCCGAGTTACAGGTCCTGGAAGCTCAGACGCTATTTGCCAGGAACCAAACAAAACAAAACTCTGGAAATATCTACACGTTGGCATGTCACATTCAAACAGAAGGAAACCAACCCAAGATAAAAGAAAACAGGACACAAGTGCGTGTTGGGCACACCTGTAATCTCAGCACTCCGGAGGCTGAGACAGGAGGAGCGCGAGCTCCAGGCCAACTGATGCCTCCCAGAAAGACCTTGTCTAAAAGTCATATCTCATCTAATCAAATCTAGGCAGGCAATAGTAACAAGGACACCTTTTCCTGCCGAGGAACAAAGGAAAGGACACAAGCAGAACGTGGAACGCAAGGTGCAAATAAAACAGGACAAAAACACGGAGCTGGAGTTCTGTATAAAACAAAACCCTGCGGGACTGAAAGGACTCGGCCAGGCAATCAAAGCTGAAGACATTTGTTACTAGTAGGGCCTGGGGAAGGGGTGGGTATTCAAAGTTCTCCCAAGAAGGGAAAATGACAGGGATCAAAAATTTGACCTACATCAAGGGAGAGAGAGTAGATAAATGATAAATCTTCAATTTTCCTTTTTATGGCTACCCAAGTCTAACATTTTGTAAAGTTACACGCTTAGCGAAACGATAATAAAATGGATCAGTGGGAACACACATGGAAATATGATCATCTGGTCTCAGACACGGAAGACATGGGAGCTCAAAGGAAAAGGAGTCTCTACCCTTCCCCAAAATTACCTAAAAATGGGTCTCAAATCTAAGTACAAAAAATAAAACTTCTAAGGTTAAATGTAAAGGAAAATCTGAATGACCTTAGGTTTGTGCAGTTTTTTTAAAAAATATAAAATACAATAAACACAATCTATCAAAATTAGTAAGTGGGCTTTATTAAAAATATGAAAGCTTCTGTCCTGTGAAGGCCCTGGGGGACAGATCCACAGACTGAAACGCAGAACAGGCCTCTCCTCTACCATGGAAGGGCCGAGATCTGACCCAGAACACCTCCAAGCCGCACATGTGCTGTGTACAACGGTGACAGCATTTATAGATCAGAAACAATAAGAAATTAGCAGCAGCTGAAAAACAGAATAGAAAGTTACAACAGGTGTGCTGTATTAGAAGTTGTGTAAATGCTGTTTCTCAGGAATATCTGCTGTGCTGCTGACGTCAGCAACGGCTGCACACAACTTCTCTCTTTCCTTAATGAATCAGAAGCATTCACCCTCTCCCTCACTAGAAATGTCTCTTTGCTTCATATTGCTGCTCTTGGACTTTGGAGCTGTTGTCAAATAGCAAAACTGGGGTCCATTGAACTTGGCACCATTGTCACCATGAGCTGATGTGCTGGTTTGAGTCAATATGGACCCCATAGGTGCATAAGAAGTGACACGATTAGGAGGCGAAGCCTTGCTGGAGTAGGTGCGGCTTTATCGGAGGAGGTTCGTCAGTAGGGGTGGGCTTTGGGGTCTCAGAAGTTCAAGCCTGGCCAGTGTGTCACTGTCACTGCCTGCTGCCTGCAAGTTCAGATGTAGACTGCTCCACTCCCTCTCCAGCACCACCTCTGCCGGCATACTGCTATTTTCTTCCATCACTAGCAACAGTCCTGCGCTGTGACCCAGCCACTGTGCCCCTAAGTACTGACTATCATTCAGTTGAAAGCGTATGTCCACACCATATTCACACCAAATTTACAGCAGCCTTATTCACAATACAAAGCTGAAGCAGCTAAGATGTTGGCTCACCAGTGAATGAACAATGAAACGGGAATGCCCAGACAATGGGGTACTAGTCAGTAATTTTAAAAACAGCCCAGTACTTTTTTTCTCATACAGATTTCTTCTTTGTGAAAATGTGAGGAATATTTCCTAACGCGAGCTCCCCGCCAACGCAAAATTCCCAATCAAGCCAAATCAAACAAGCCAAATAAAGAAATATCCAGGTTTAATGGGAGTTCTGCACTCTTGGGTAGAGCCACAGGAACAGGACCACCACCGGGAGGAAGGTAAAGGGACCACGTATTCCTCTTTTGGGAATTCATTTAAATACCCCAGGGAGGGGTCAAGACCTGGCCTGCTGGGATTTGGAGTCCAGACCAGGCCTGGGAGCTGGGATAGATG